>VCRD01000826.1:70060-95260 GCA_006783055.1 Trinorchestia longiramus | reverse complement strand
TCTTGTGGGAGAGGAGGTGCACCTTATAGGAGAAGAGGTGCGTCTTATAGGAGAGGAGGTGCACCTTATAGGAGAAGAGGTGCACCTTATATAGAGGAGGTGCATCTTATAGGAGAGGAGGTGCTCTGTTTTGGTAAATTACACGCTTGGTATTAAAATGTCAGTTTTTGAGCACAGATCACTCTCACGTAATTAAAAGTTCTTAACCCATCAATGCCCGCTGAGTCTGCATAATGTGCACGTTGTACATTAACATCAAACACTCAAAATGTTATTTTGAATGAAGCCGATGGGAAGTTTAGGTACAACATGAATTGATCAAAAGCATTTGTAATACGAAGAATTTTTTCTTATGAGTATCCACCGACATTCAAATGATTTCGAAACTGAAAATCACAGACAACATACGCTCAGAAAATACAGCATTTTACCTTAGTAAATTTATACGATCTATCAATTTTTCAATCAACAATATTCTGTGGAAGATATATGTTACCTGCGTCATAAGGGTGTGTTTCTTTTTGAAAGGCAATGACTCCAAAACTCGACGATGATCTGCATCCATAGCTGAATGTAAAGTCTTGAAATTTTAGTTTCATTGGAAAATAACAGATTTTAGCGCACACCCAGACGCTGGGACAGGCAGGGCCTGTCGTTGGTTCGGAGGTTGTCCTGCTGTGCAGTTCCGCTACACAGGCATGAATGTGTCACGACAAAATCCCCACGTATTAAAGTATAAATTGTTATCTACTTTATTATAAGCTCTGATCATAGTTGTCCCAAATCGATTCTGTGGATCTGTATGTTAAGTTGCCACTGCAGTAATTCAACCCTCAATCAAAACGCAAAGTAAATTTGGAATTCAGACATTGGAAGTGAAGTGTTCTAGCGTTCTATGGCTTTTTTGAAACCATTTTTTTAGTTTCAATAAAAAGGTTTAGCGTTTTGTAAACACAGTGAACTACAGAGGGCCAAATTTCATGAGGTTTTGTTGTTCACATTCAAGGGCATTTGTATTTAATTAATAAAATTATTTGTGAAAAGTATCCCGTGGGTTCATTTCATTCAGTGTACACATATAGGGGTGAACTATAGTGGTCATCCCTAGCATGTCCGTTGAGAATTTAAAAAATAGTGAATAATTATAAGGTTTTTGACGTCAAAGAAGTACAAAATTGTTGAGAAATCTGTTTTATAATTTTTTGCTTCCTGTGATAGTCGGGAAGCAAATTGAATTCAGTGTTGATCAACACAACGATGCAATCAAATTAAATTGTTCAGCTTCACTGGTAAATATCTAAACTAATTTCTGCTAACACTATTGCTGTGTCATAAAGTTACGAAGTAAACATTGTGCATGCCTGAAATTTGTACTGACGTCATCAAAATTAGCTTATTTTGTGTAGACTTTAACATTAGCACGTGAGGTAATTGACGAGGTCACGAAACTTTGCGCTATTCGAATAAAAAGTATTCATCAACACCCAACAAAACTGTAACAAAATCTTTCAATTCCTGTTCAGGAAAGCAATGTTCCGTTGACTCCAAGAACTGAAGTCAGATCAAGAAGCAAACTTGAACACACCTGAGAAAGCTCTGTGGCGCCACCGTACCTGTTTGCCTGATCACTTCCTTGATGAGTGACCACACGGTGCTGGCTCAGCAACTACTGCATCAGCAAGGTTACAGTTCAGGCCCTCACTTACTCCACACTAAACATTTAAGTCTTGTTGCTCCGATTACTAACGCTGCTGAGTGCGTTGCTCCGTCCATTCCTGCTTGGCATGTTTTCCTGGTTACGACGGTCGCTACTCGCTAGTGATGTCGTATGCTTTGAAAAATTTCTCGTAAATTAGAATCTTGTTTTTCAACCATGACATGCACTGAAAACACTCACTTCTCGGAACTTACTATACAATTTTGTTACTCATTGGACAACTGATTTAACCCTAAAATTACTTTATTCTGTACTTAAAAAGAGAGCATGATAAAAAGAAAGCGCGGAGATGAGAACTGTTAAATATACAGTATTAGTGAAAATTTTGGCCCGTTCAGTTTTTAACATATCATTTACACTTCTCTCTTACGCTGATAAGAGGCGAAGCGCTTGTGTCGGGTAAGATAGCAACACACAATACAACTCCCTTGAAGATAAAAGACCTACCTATACAAAATATTGCATCTAGGACACGATTGTTATGAAATTCAGAGTCCCGTTAATTTTTAAGTCGAATCACCATTGGAGATTGTAGAAATAATGTATAATTTGTGTGTTGAGAAAGAGCGTGGGGCTGAGTTTCTTACTACACTGCCACCCTGTCGTCAGTGTACAAACAAGCGTGGGAACGCACCTCGACGGCCTGACATCTCTCCCGAGGGTGGAGGTGATGTGATCCCTCGCAGTGCTTCTTGTCATCTTGATGATGTTGTCGAGTAGCACGATGTTGGTGAAGTTTCTCTGAACTTATTTTTAAGTTCTCTGAAAAAAGTTCTGTGCAGTCATGAATGATAATGTCTCTAATGTTAATGGTATTAAAGGCCCAACATTTCTGCAACAGCCCTCTAATTCATTTGATAGTTGTGTTTAAAAGAGTTTTCGTTCAAGTCTAAGTTATAAGTTTGTTGGCGTTGATGTGCCAACATTCATGATATGTGCAAACTGCGTACAATTCCACCGAACGTGCTTATAATTAAGTTTAGAATTATATTCCCCAGTATTTGTTACGCAAACCAGAAATTAAGATACACGCAAATGGACAAGAGAGCAACACTTTTCTAGGTACGCACGTGAGTTACAACAATGATGGGAATGCAGTTTATATGTACATATACTATTAAAAAGAAATTTAACAAAAACCTGACTCCGGCTTCCCATCAATTCGACGTAGAGGTGCCTATACTCTCAGTATTGTTGAGGAAACACTGTTCATTTATCCAATGCACAGAGTTTCCAATCCAGAATTCTGTCCTTTTTGAGAGCGAAAATGATCCAAAATCGGAATGATGGGCCGAAGTCAATGGACCGACACACCCGCATGAGCTGTGGTACGTACCCTCGTTAAGGCGTCATTGGGGTGACGTCAGAGAGAGAAGCTCAGGACCCTCTCTCATAATCCTGGCGTCTCCCCCTCCCTAATCCTCCCGGCCAGGTGTCCTAGAGGGCAATGTTTGGAGAGGCTAAACAAGCAGGCCTTTTGTGAGCGACGACTCTACCTTGGACGCTCGCTTAGAGCTGGGGTGAGAGTGTACCATCTGGAGCTTTCGTGTGTGTGTGCGTGTACTTACAATGGTACATTTGTGCATGCGTGTGTACGTACAACAGTACCTTTGATGGAAGTGTGTATATGTACAACAGTACCTTTGGTGCATGCGTGTGTACGTACAACAGTGCCTTTGGTGCATGCGTGTGTACGTACAACAGTGCCTTTGGTGCATGCGTGTGTACGTACAACAGTGCCTTTGGTGCATGCGTGTGTACGTACAACAGTGCCTTTGGTGCATGCGTGTGTACGTACAACAGTGCCTTTGGTGCATGCGTGTGGAAATTGGTGTCTTCTTAGGCACTTATGCACCAATGGCGCATGTATGAGTTTGTTTGTTAATCTGTACATTTGGTACATGCGCCAAGTTGTAGATCTCTACCTTAAATACATGTGTGCGAGTGTGTGTGTGTGTGTGTGTGTGTGTGTGTAGACACACCTGTTCATTTGGTACATGTGACTGTGCAGGAACATCAGCAAGTTTGGTGCTTAGGAGTTCATGCACTGATGTTTGTTCTGCGCTCCCATGTTAGTGAGCGTATGCATGCATGCCTATTCATTTGTCTATTATTATAAGGCTGCCACTCCTGGTACATCAGTACCTCTCATACATAATGAGTGTAGAAACTTGTGTGTACTTTTGTTCATGTGAGTACAGGTACATTTGTACCATTGGAGTATAGGTGACACAAATGTGCAACTGCTGAACCAACACTCCTACATAGCTTAAATTAGGTGAATTACTCAGGGTAGTTTGATGGTTAGGAGTGACCAAGTCTACAGGCTTCTTTCTGTACTAAGCTATTCTATTGATGACACGGCCGACAACTTGATAGTTTGTCTCATTTTACCTCCAGTCAAACTTTAAAACTTTATTTTCAACCGTGTATTTAATTATTGTTTTGGTTGTCAGCATATTTAGAGTCAGGTATGAGGATATTTTCTATATTTTAAGCGTGATCTAGTGCACCCAATACAGCATTACTACCCCTTATATCTTTACGTCTCTAAGCACTCGATCGTTGCTCTTGATGGTTACGACTGACTCTATGTTTACACGGGCATCATGACCCACTCAAGCTTACAATCTGCTCTATTAATGCCTCCGAGTGCACCACCTGCATCGATGACTGTAGTCGTCGAGGTACTTCCGAAGTATTCTCAACTCGATTAAGATTCACTGGCTTTAGTTAGTAGCTACAACATTGTTTCAAAATTGACAGAAGAGTCGCTCAAGAAGAAACAATCGGTACATCCGAGTTAATCATGTGAAGGTTAGAAAGGGTCAACTTTCGATGCTAAGTGAAATTCATCTGGTCGGAGAAAATCAACAATGTTGCACTCTTTGCGGCTTGGGTAATGAACTTGTCACCTTTCAAGACTCCTTCGCAGATCAAGACGATTTTCTTAGTTTTCCGAAATTTAATGCTCACTTATTATTTTTCGCTAACCTATTTAATATGATGCGTAATCACCATCGTCGAATACGAAACTCGTTCCGATAAATTATGTCGTCAAAATGAATAGTAAAGTTTTATCCTTGACGCAGCAGTGCAAACTTGCAATTGAAGTGCCAATAAGTGATAGAGATGTACTTGGAACAGACTTTCAAAAATATCAACCAACGAAACATGAAAGCAATTCAAATATACTATTTGTTATTACCATTCGAGCTGAAAATGTTCTTTAAAAATCACCTTTGGGTATCAAGAAAATTAAGGACAGCAAATCCCGCGTGAACTTGTGAAGAACGCAGAAGCCACATGATCAACTGATGCGTCAGCAGACTCTCTCACAACTAGCAGAACTCTAACAACAACAAGGACAGTTACTTACCTGGTGAAGGTGTAGATCTGTGTGCGTTAGTCTTCAATAGGAACAACAACGACATGAACAAGAGCTCCATCATCAGCCAGTAACAGCACACCTAGGACTTGAGAAGATCGATTTTCCGTCGTTTTGACCGGGTGCAGGACAGAGCGATCGGGTGGCATGAATGGAACAAGGTACGAACGGGCCTGTTCCTGCACCGGCAGCTTCAGTTCTGTGTCAGCGCAGCTTGTACAGAGAGAAAGAGTTTGTACTAAGATGGCTTGTTTGGTACTGAAAATCTGTTCGAAAACTATTTGTAACGCGAAAAAAATTCTAGTACTGTTCTTACTGCGAAAGGTACTACGAAAGCAGATTGTGCCGAGTGAGTTTATAAAGGAATTGTTAGTTCCGAAATTTGGTGGAATTAAGGTGTGTACCGACAACTTTGACGAAAATTATTGTTTTTCGTTAAAGATTTTACAGGAATGACTCACGCACGATACGCTGTTTTGTACCGTCTGTACGGCTCTGCTGGTTTGCATTCGAGCTCTGATTACAAATACCATTGTTGGCTTTTGACGAATGTTGTTAGATGATATCTACGGGAGATGGGCACACCAGTATAGTTTGCGGAACATTTTCATTTTTTGTGGCATCAATGGAAATCATTGGTGTTAAGTAAACTAGGACAAAGGAAATTATTGAACCGTTTATGCTTTATTGAAGGGGCTCCCAACCTTACTCTGACCTTGTACCCTTTAAATATTTCGACAGATGAGCATGTACCCCAATGAGTAAGATATTTGATAAAATATATTCACTGATACATATACATAAATATTTACAAATAAATAGCACATAAACATATTTTTCCTTTCTATTGCTAAGATTAAATGAATCCCTTTAGATAAGCAAATGTAGCCCTGGTTGGGAGCCCCTGCTCTAGTGACTCCTGTCAGTTAGTTTTGGTTACCTGAAAATCAAAGTATGCAAGTGAAGCCATCATGCCTCAAGAAACTCAAGCTCTCAACTTTAAGTGTCGCCAACTGCATCGATATCACACCTTTGAAACCACACCTCAGGGACTGGTTTCAAATTATCTGGAAACCTTTGGAATTTATGTATGAGGGATAATTATGCAGTATTATTTATCTTATTTTATTGGCGTCGAGGGAGGATGCACTATCCATTCTGAAACCTTTCATTTCATTTATTTCTATTAATGCTAGCAAAGGGAAAAAAGTTTCTTCGTAGTAATGACTTTATAGATTTTTTGACCGTGGACCTTCGTAAAAATGGACTGCAAGGTTATGCTTCCATTATTTTCAATTACAAATAACTGAATAAAAGATTCTATAATGTTGAAAAAAGAAATTAATTCAGAATATAATCACGATTTCAGTGTAGCTGTTGTAATCATCTTCTGTCTTGATCTCCCTATAGTAACTGAGTAGTAAATACTGTGACAGAGACTTAAAAGTACTCATTAGTATGATTTTATTAATATCAGTATTCATTATTTTACAAACAGATATATTATTGTTGGTTAGTGCGCACATGACTCAGAGCTAGCTAGTGCAATCACCTGTAGAAACAGCGTAGAGGAAGCAACAGCTCAGTGATGTACAGTGACTTCCTGTTGTCGAATTCTCTCGCAGTTACTATCAAATATTCACGTTAATTCTGTCTACCCAACAACCAAAGCAGGAATATCAAGAACAGCACCCGAACACTGCAGCATCAGCATCTTAGTCACCAGAGACCTGCAGTATTACCGAGTAATTGAAGCGACCTGAACTTGTGCTTCCAGGTACTTGCTTTTGATGGTTCAAATCCCCACTCAGCCCTCGAATTTTCTCTGCTTGTGACGCAGGGACCAGGTGTGCTGGCAGACTCACTGACTTAAACTACTTCCTCAAAACTTTCAGATCATCGCAATGTGTCCTTACGAGCCTCTGCCTCACGTCACAAGATGAACGGGAACAGTCGCTGGAAGCATGATCACTAGTCTGAAAATATTAGCATTTGGAATTGAAAATCCGTTCTATATTTCATGTATGCCTGAATAAAATAAACTCTTTGCTAATGATATGAGAACTACCGTCACAAGTAACAGTAGCAAGTAACATCTAAACAATGGCACCATCGCTTGCAAGTAACAACAGAAATATAGTAATCAACTTTAGCACGCAGAAATTGGTCGTCAGTATCACTAGCGTCAGGTACAAGAAAAAACACAACCACAGTCACACAAACACAAAACACAGTCACAGTCAATAGCACCACAGTCAAGAACAGGTACCAACACCACCACAGTCAGCAGCAAGTACCAACAGCACCACAGTCAGCAGCAAGTACCAACAGCACCACAGTCAGCAGCAAGTACCAACACCACCACAGTCAGCAGCAAGTACCAACAGCACCACAGTCAGCAGCAAGTAGCAATAACACCACAGTCAGCAGCACGTACCAACACCACCACAGTCAGCAGCACGTACCAACAGCACCACAGTCAGCAGCAAGTACCAACAGCACCACAGTCAGCAACAAGTAGCAATAACACCACAGTCAGCAGCAAGTACCAGCACCACCACCACAGTCAGCAGCATGAGCTGCGTCTACAGCGTCAGCAGCATGAGCTGCATCTACAGCGTCAGCATCGCACCGTACCCTACTCTCGCACTGCCAGCGATCGATGTCGTAGACAATCGCTGTGATTTTAGCTGAGGTGAAGCGATCACACGGCTCTGCAGGGGGTGACTTGGTGGAGGGGGTGGAAGTGACAATAGGGAGGAGCAACAGTGAGTTTGATGAGGGGAAAAACGTCGTGGATGGCTTAGGGAAAGGTCATGGGATGAATAAATGTTTAGAGAAAATAGGATTGCCAACTAGAAAGGTACTTTGAGCTCGTAAAGCTAAAATGAATAGAGTTATTGTGTGCTAGCTGGAAGAATCGTATTGAACTGAGTCCTTGTACTTACGGTTTGATTGATTGTGATACGTAAACAGATTTGCCGTCAAACGTTTACATTGTACAATGTTCTAGAAGAATTATAAGAAATAATTAAACTGTTAAGAAAATCTAGTAAATTTTATTGGTCTGTTTAGTTGCAAAACCCGTGACTACACGAAACATGAAATAAAGGCAGATAGCTTGTGCTGAGATAGAGCGCAATTTTGAATATTAAAAATGACACCATATATTTGTCAAACTTGCAAAATATCATTGGAGAAGCTTAGTTCTACTTTTCGAGCTATTTTAACAATCTAAAAGACTAGAAAGTAACAGTAATATTCAGTCCTCCCAGAATCCATGAATATTATCAAAGTGTCCAGCTCAGCTTAGTGAATTTCCTTACTTAAAGAAACCCAGTCTGATTAAGCGTATCAAACAAACAAGAAATTTTACCCTAGTAACATAGTGCGGACTTAGTACAGTTTGTATGAACGTGCGTGATTGTATCGAGCAGCTCTGCCGGAGTCAGTTTCCGTGAGTCCGTAATGTGCCGCAGGTGTGTCAAGAAAGAGAGATAAGAAAGATGCCACCAAAGAATAATAGAGACTTTTAAATTTTTGTTTAGGAATCAATTTAACAGTAATATTACACCTAAGGGCTTTAATTCCCTACGGCGCTGTCTACAGCACAACTGAAAACATAATTCAAGACGAGAATGTGTTAGAAGCGGTAGGGGATAGAAATCTACATAATAGAATGTGTAGATCTGCAGGAAAAGCGGCTAACTTTCTTTCCTTGTCTTGACAAAGATTGAATTGTGCTCTATTATTATGTACGGTAAGCATGAAACGTATGAAAATACATCCATAATATCTGAAAAATCTCAACTGCACTCTAATATTTTGATTATTTGGAGTACTACAACATTACCTAGTGTTTGTTTCTCAATATTCAAGGAAATAACTCGTACGTTCATTACTTTTACACAACTTTGACTATACAATCAAAATTCTTAAAGCATTTTTAAAGTGAAGTTTGAAATACTTAACTCTTGAGAACAATTTAGGCTAACTTATACACACGTGATGATATTCCGTGCGTAACCGATGCAACATGATTTTGAAATTAAGCCACGAACTGCGAGTTTATTGTGACTGTAAAGCTCCCATGGGGGTGATGTGTGCGTTGCCCTCTGAATCACAGCAGCCCTCGGACGACCAGTGAGGGACATTTGCGCAACCTGTGCAAAGCTCGCCTGAATTACAACGTTTCCGGCAACTTTGTTGAGTTACGCCCTTTGGTGGGCCTGCCGCTACATCACAACACGTGTGGCATGCTCGGATAAAAATTACAAACTTATATTCTGAATCACGAATGATGACTTGTAATCAAAATTACAAACATATATTAAGCACCACGAACTATGATGGCTTGTAACTCAAATTACAAGCATATGTTATGCACCACGAGTGATGACTATTAAACGAAATTACAAACATATATTCTGCATCGTGAGTGATGCATTGTAGCCTATGCAGTCATCGTGAGCTGTAGCTTGGGTCATAGCAAACAGTAGATGAATAACATGCGTTAACCGGGGTGTGTGCTTGCTGTGATATCTATAGCGTGGACGGACATTCTGGGGAGTGGATGTCCATGTCAAAGTTAGGCGAGGAGAAGGGATCTTTGTTTCTTCTGTTGTATAAATGTATGAAAATTGACTCCTTTTTAATTATTGTTGTCACAGTGAAAAGCTAATACTTCCCTGAAACAAAAAGTTAAATATTTAAATATCTATGGTGACGGAAGTGCGAATCGTTGTGAGTGAACATGAATTAGGTTTTTACATCAAAATGATCATTTTTAAAATCAAAATTTTACATTCATGTAATGAATTTTTTTTACAGACGTAAAAAGCGTGGTAATGACTATTAAAGAGTTATTAAATTCCATGCGTTCTCTACTCGCACACTTTTATGAAGAATAGGGAAGCTCGGCATGTAAGCAGTTGTATGTTGCTAGGAAACATCAGCTTGTATTCTTCGTGCGAGAGAACCTCGCTTGAGTCGCGTCATGTACGTAGGGGTGGCAATGACGCGGCACACAAAGCGGCGTTCACCAGAGGTAGGGTGGAGCGGGTCTCCAGGGTCCGAATTATGCCGATTGTGATGATAATAGAACGAGGGACATCGGGACAATGGTCGTGCATGCTGCCTGCGAGGGTAGTGCGACCTACCCTCACTACCTTTATACTCACCGTCCTTTGTGATGAATCCATGCCTGCTCCTCATCGTTATAAATATAACCAGGCAGATGCGTGTACATGCACATCATTACATTTCAGAGTAAGTTGGTAGTCTAAGTTGGAAAATTCACTGTTTTTTTCAACTTCATTAAAGTTGATTTTGAGCCTTGTTGAGTTTTAGGTTATTATTTTTGCAAAACGTAGCTGTATGCTTCCTAAAGTACGAAGGAAATCAATCAAGTTTTAATGAAATCATATATCATGTCTTCGATACTTTTTCAAATTGTTAGTGTAGAATTCACAACTTGTGAACTGCAGGCATATGCTTGATACAGGAAGCTGTTAATGAAAGGAAGGACATAGCGCTTTGCTGACTTACATTATTTTGCGAAAACAGCCAAACTGTCTTCTTTTACAAAAAAACACCAAACTCTTAGTTAATGGATTTTGAACTAGCATGATAAAGTGCCATATTAACCATTCATGATCGAAGAGCGTATAAAGGCTAATTTTACGTTCTGACATCTTCAGGTGCATGTATTCCAGTGAAATCTACCTCTGTATTTACTCTATTTCTAAAATAGGCTGATGAATTCTGTGTGTAGACTTAGTGTACATTTAAAGTCTATGCACAAAATACTAAGCTTATATGAGAAGCCTAGACATGAAGTCGAGAAATACATTGGTGATGTTAAGTGGAACCCCTAAATCTCAGTTTAAGAAGCTTGCTGTTTTTATGTTGTTACAAACACTGTTAGAAAATGAACCTGATGACAACACTTATCAAGTTATGTTTATTCATAAGTCTGAAAGCGTTTATGGGTCAAAGAAAAGGAAAGCGTTATTAAGGAGTCCTAAAATTTTATAAGTTGTTGTTGTATAGTTTATACAGTTTTAAATAATCTATAGGCTTTGTAGAATCGATATGTAACAATATTTGTGATGAAAATTGTGAGAATTTATTAAAAAATAGTGGAATTTTACAATTTTACGGCATTAAACGACAAAACTTAAATTTGAACTTCAAAGTGGAATTCATTCTCAGCGAAGATCGAAACCCTTCAACTGAAGCAGTAACGACACGTCAAGATTTTTTCCGTGTTCATTTCTTTTGCGGCTTTGCTTACAAGCTTCTTCAAATCTTCAATTGTCGATGGCTTCCGTTGATGGAGAATGAATTTTATCCCTCCCTAAAACCAGTCAACGAGGGGGCTGAGCACATTAGTAATGCTAGCACATTAAAAGGTGGCAGCTTGCATGGACGTCCTTTTCTTTCATTCTTTTCTCGGTTCTTTGTTCTTGGAAGTGGTTGAATATCTTGCTGAAATTATTAGGTTGATACTTATTCATTGCTCTTTTAAAGATTGAGTATTTGATGTCGAACTTTCGTTTAACGGCCGTTGGCTAGTGCGTTGCAGCAAACTCCGTTGCAATAAACTTGGTATTTGCTGGCATTCATTGGACATTTTGGACCACATTGACTTCTATTTTGAAACTACTAAATTGAACAAAAACTTACCTTCTCTTTAAATTCATATATAAACACACAATTCCAGGATTATACGTACCATTGAACCAATGGGAATCATTTATGTTATTCCTTACTGGCGAAAATTCAACTGGCGTTTGTTAAAAACTTTATTAATAACATGGATCCGTAATTTTGAAAATTGAAAAAGTTATTGATATCTGCATAAGCATGAGGGTGCGTCACTATTTTTCTAGGAAACAGCGATGAATGCTATTTGAAATCAAAATTAAAAATGAGGTTACAATTATTTTGTAAAAGTTACTGTTTACACAGTGAATTTGTTTCATAGTTGACAAATCTCATACACAACATAAAAAGAATTAAATAGCTGGTAAAAAACTGGCTTAAAACGCATTGTCCGGATGCATTTGTCTCGCATATCAAATTTAGTTTACATATTTCATTACTAAAAGCATACATCTTGTAGCCTCATTCGTTGAGCCTCATTTGTATAATAGGCCATGTAACTTACGTGCTGAAAGACACCTAACGTCAGTTATTATCGTGGAAGGGTTTCCACATTCTCCAGGCTAGTACTTCCGCAACAATTTATAATCTTTCAATTCATTCATTAAACGTGGCCAATTACCAACAAACACAGTCCCCATACGTTAAACGCACATAAGGAATTTTTACCATTATCCTCGTACTTATGCAGTGCATCTCAAAATTTCGTTTGGTTCCGATGCTCATAAATATCTGAACGACTATATCAGACAAGATAGGGATTGAAATTTATCTTAAATCAACAAGCATGAAGTAATAGTTGTTGAATAGAAATGGTTGTATGCGGTGAGGCCGAAAAATGTTGGTGCTGCAGACACATGCAAATGCTAATAAATTGCACATGGTAAGCTAACTCATACTCTCGTAAATAATGCGAACAAATATTTTTCTTGAATTCTTTAGCCAAATTAAAAAAAAGAACATTAACGACCAAATCCTCTTTTTGAGAATTGTTATGCATTCATAACATGCTGGGCTGTTTTAACGGTTCATGTTTCTAAAACATTCAAAGAAGTGAATTTTGAATTTTTTTTAACTCACTACAGGCCTATCATAAGCTCAAACTGACTCTGTACTCTCGCTTCACAAGGTGTCCAAAATCTTTCGTGGTACTAATAGAACTATGTAAGGCTTACTTCCCTCTGGATGACTACCATGTGTAAAATAATTTCTATTTTTACTACAGTACCTTCCACAAACTCCATGAAGTGCTCTTTAAATATTTTCTTGTATAGCATATACAAGTTGTACGATGCTGAGGTTGTAAGACTTCACATTTATGTATATTAGAGCCTTGCACCTCAATATATGGATGTTGTGCGAGGGAGTTCCGTCCCATAAAACGGTCGCAAACCCCAATGCTAAACAGCGCCGCACAATATCGCAATAAGTCCCACATAGCCTCGAGCTACGTAAAATCTGTCCCGTATGACGTTCATTTTATTTGTTTTGGAAGAGCAATAAGTAAGAAGCGGTCTTTGCATATTGGGAGGCCATGAGATAAGGCCTGGAAAGCTGACTCAGCTAATGTGTGCTCGTTTGGAGACCATTTCCTCTGATGTACACAATAATACTGGCAGGACCGTGCGTGGTAAAACTTCGCTGCATCATATAGTATAGAATCTGATTCATCGAGAGTTTCTGTGCAATTTACCCCGATTTTGTTTTCATATTGAGTGCCTTCTTTAGTTTAGATTTAGTTGAGTAAGTTTGGTTTCACTGGCTCCGTTCTTCGAGTGAAACTGCGTCTGATTCAATTTGTTAAATTTTCAACAACCAGTAGAACAACTACAATACAACTTTTGACGTTGTTCAGAAACAGTTGATGCAGAAATATCGCCAAATTTGCGCTAAAATCTAAAATTTTGTTTCATAATTTTTGCTTACAACGGTTTACATTATACTTATTTATAAAAGTTCAACAAACTAAGATGAAGAACTAATTTTTCGAATGTTTTCCTCAACGTTAATGTTGGAATGTTTTTTGACTGTGCATCGTTTCTGACCAGAGGTAGGAAATCGTTACTTACTTCTAGTTTTAAACAATCTTTGTCACGAATAATATGACCTCCACTCATATCTTGTAATTCAAATCATTACCAAGTCACGGTTTTGAGGTTTTGTTTCACCCAGTGCACAGAAACATTACCAACTAACGTATTTTTTTCGAATTTACTCGATAGGGAATCCCCATTATTACAGTTTCAAACAATCACCCATCGCCGATTTTGTTTTGAGATTTATGCAGTTTCTCTCTTGACTGTCTCGTTGTTTCAAAACTATGACAAACTCTCATAGGTCTACAGATAATGGTTTCAAAATTAAATAAACGTTTTCTTTCGCCAGAAGTATTCGGTTACCAGAAATTGCTGATGAGAAGAATGAAGAAATACGAGAAATAATTTTTAATGAAATAAGAAAAACTTGATGAATCGGTGTCTGAATTATTTTAATAGAGATCTGTATTTTGAGCCCAGCATCTGATAATCTTACAAGTCTAGTTTTAATATGTGATAAATTCTTTTGGGTACAGAATGGTAGTCTGGATTCGTCTATTTTTACGTTTTAGTCAACTAATAAACGACATAGAGGCTATCAAAATTTAAATTTAAATCAGACCACTTGTGAAGTTTTTGTACTAATGTACTAACGAATGTAAGGTTGAGAAGTTGATGCCACTTACTAAAGAATGTTTTGGAGCGAAAGTGAGAGGCTCGATGTTATAGTCCTAGCTGTGAGTAATTATTGTGAACTACTTACTCAACGTTGAACTACAGCAATGTTTGAGAATTATCGTTAAAAGCGATCAAAGGTAGGAGTTCAAACAAAAAAAGGTTTCATTTGAGAAACACGGAGTGAAGAACGTTTATAATGACCTCCTTTGGTGTCAATTCTCTTGATACTACTGTAGTGAAAGAAGGAAAAGCACTAAACTGACCCATAACTCACGACTGCTAAAATGTGAGATGAAGTCCTATGTACATGCAAACCCAAAATAATACTTAACGTAGAACACCTACATAAAATCTATGAATCGTAGCCAATCACAACCCCTAGGGAGACTCATAAGAGGCTTTCGAACAAGAGTGCCTACGTATTTAGACCCAAAACCGTTAAATTGTGACCTTTCCATGAGAACCTTGGCAGACAAGAGCACCTGTGGATGACCCTTAAATGACATACAAGTTAGCAGGACTCCTGGGTAGTAGAACTCGTGACTGATTTCCCAACATTAGAGTTAACATTCTCTACTAATATCGTTAACTGACAAGGTATGGACATATAAGAGCCCTTCCGTAAACATTGTGAGTGTCTCAAGTTAGAGTCTCTGGTCGCTCCTGACCTTGTAACCGTGAAACAAAATCCTCAGTAAATCCCATACGAGCTAGTGAAGCAAGGCACCATAGGTGGACTCTGTGCACAACAGTGAAATAAGAGCAGAGACCAGGGTTTGTTCTCTATCACCTGTTCGGTGCACAGGAAGCGCTGAAGCTGCTGTTCTGACCTGGCTTATCAGGTGTTGGGTGCAGCCTTGGAACTAACTGACTGCGACAGACGCCGTGCTACGGATAATGTCAGCCAATCTAAGGTACAGGTGGTGGACAAAATAATGGAAACACCTTCAAAAATCAACAAATTATAATTTAATATGGTGATCGCGGGGCTCAATTTATTAACGATTAACATGCATGCTGTCGGTAAGTGCAAGATGATCGAATCTTAAGGTTTTTTGAAAAAAAATTCACTTGTAATGCATGGCATACCTTCGAAAACATACGGTAATAGAGTAGAATGGACGAATATTATGAAGATTCACATGCACTACGATTTCAGTAATTGTGCATGGTATTTCAGGGGAATTCTAACAGCGAGGTATTTTAATTGCTGCAAGTGCTAGAAATTATTATGGTTCTATGAAATGAATAACAGGGTAAAGAAGTAGTGAGAGTATTAAAAATTACACTCAGAATATACATTTTCTCTTAATAACTAGTAACTAACCAAACGTCAATCAATGCAAGGAAATTTGATTTATTTCAAGCTTGATAACTTTTAAGCGTAACAAATGACCGCCAATTTTGAATGTAAGTCACAAAGATGACATCAACTATTAAATTGTTCGGAAAATAATGGCCGATTTTAGACTTAATCAAATGAGTGATATTTGATGGTCAAATTAGTCGAAGTATGAACCTTGAACAGCCTTGCACTTAGAAGCTAGGAAATCCATATAAGCAGATTCGACCTCTTCTTTCTTTCTGAAAGTTTTGTTGCTCAAAAAGTTGTCCAAATGCTTGAAAAAATGGTAATTCATAGGAGAAAGATCAGCAGAATAAGGTACATGTGGTAAAGTTTCGTGTCCTAAGTCTGTGAGCTTCTGTAGAGTCATTCTTGCAACATGAGGGCGTGCATTGTCATGAAGCAGAATTGGATCTCGCCGATTCACCAATGCAGGCCACATATTCTGTAAGTGTGTATGCATTTCGTCAAGTTGATTGCAGTAAACTTCAGTCATGATGCTCTGATTAGCCTTCAGAAGACTGTAATGGACAACACCAATTGCACACCATCAGAGAGTCACCATGATTTTCTGTAAGTGAAATTTTGATTTTGGAAAGTGTTTGAGTGCCTCATCACGATTTATCTATTGACCTGATCGTTTCCGATTATCATAAAGAATCTACTTTTCGTCACAGGTGACTATACAATCAACAAATAGAACTCTATTGTTTCGCAAGAGAAGCAACGAACACAATTCAAAACGCCGTGCTCGTTGATGTTCATCGAGTTCATGCGGCACTCATTTGTCGAGCTTTTTGACCTTGCCGATTTGCTTCAGATGGTCCAACACAATTGAAATGCTGACACCAAGTCACTGAGAAATTTACCTGACACTTTGTCGTGGGTTTTGCTCAACAGTCGCTCTCAAATCTTCATTCTGAAGAATGGGTGTCCGACTCCTACCGTCTTCACCTTTGAGGCTCTCATCTCCATCACGGAATTTTTAAACCATCTTCGTACTGTTCTTCCACTTGTTGTGCCTTCTCCCCATGCCTTATTGATGTTTGCAGGAGTTTGAGCAGCATTGGTGCCGAGCTTGAACTCATGCAAGAAAAGTAATCACAAGTCTTCTTTTTTCATGTTTAAAATTCTGACCTTTGTCAGTGCTGAAATAAGTACAAAAATATTTTAGAGCACCTGTAGATAACTTATTTTGTTCATTGTTTACCTGAATTGCGGAAAAAAATTAATAGAAAAAACAATTTTAAAGCATACCGCCTGAAACGGCCATTATTTTCCGAACAACCTCATAGAATTTTAGCTAAACTAAAATAAAATGACATGAAGCTACTCAGAGCAGTAACGTAAAAAATTATTGTTTAAAAGCACAAAGCTGAGGACGTCCACAGTTTAAACAGTTTACTTCTCTGAATATAATTAATTGAACACTATTTTCAGATCGCTCAATCATTTGGACAGGTGCGTCTTGTAAGCAGTGTAAACAAACAAATTGATTTGATGGGAAATATACCACGTCAAGTCTCTCCTGTTCACCGTCTTGGATCATTCCATGGTGCACTTACTGTTCAAAATACATTTGGTACGAATGTAAACCCCAATTTCTCAGAATTACAGTCATTCAGCAAGTAACTCGTTAGTGATGCATAAAAATCATAAAACCTGTCTTCGCGAGTGCTCTAAGTCACTCAAAAATATGCGTCAACTGCAAACAGCCACTCTTTTGCAAACTGCTAATTTTCTGAGCATTTTTCAAAATACAGTCAAAGAATCATGCTTGTTCTCAGGGAGATGATGGGCATACAACACGCGACGCAAAATCATAACACCAAATAATAAATTAAATGTACGTCAAATTCACGGGTAAAAGTAAAATAACTGAATGCAGGAAGTGCTAAGGTTAACAGAAAACAAGTAAAGCAAAGTACGCAAAGTGTCAGCTGAAGCACCTCCCGCTCTTGTTCCATTGCAAGCACGCTTCATAAATCAGAGAAAAAGTGTAATTAGTGGGACACAACCTGTGGTGCTATTTCAGAGTTAGATACGAGCCTGCCTGCTACAACATATTGCGGAGTTCTTGCTGAAATACTGCCTAGCAAAAACTTGGCTTTCGTTCGTTGACCGATTACATGGCTGGTTTACTGCCATGGCTACGTGTTTACTGGCTGTCTCTACGTGGAAATCGTCAGTATGGTGGATTTTTCATTTGTTCACAGATGGTCAGAAATTTTTGATGTATTTTCTAACAGAGGAGTTGGATTGCAGTGTTCGTCTTCGTCATTATACAGAGTGAGGCAACATAACTTCCTTTTTTTTAATGTGTTTTGCTTTGAAAAAGGAGTTAAGCTCCGCGCTTCCTTAGGAATTTATCAGTGTCCCGCAACGACTCCCGTGCATGTGTGCATTTCATTGTCTAGATTTGGACGATATCCTGATTTGAAAAAATATATCTTTTTTAAAGTCATGGAAACTTCAAATTCGTGGATATTTTGAAGTTATGAAGGCTCGAAGTCATCGAGACTATTATGTTCTCATTTTTAATCTTTGGAATCTTCAGGCTTTACGAGCATTATGGGCGTTTTTATTACGTCAACGTTAAATTCATATACTGCTACTTTCTTATGGGTCTTTCTCAACCGAGTATTTTATTTATTTAAACCGTTCCTTCCTAGCAAGCTCTTGCGTTCAAATTCGAAAAAAATGTGACAAACCATCGGTTAACAATGAGAAATTTGTGCTAAGTTCAGCTTAGTTTTAGGCTGAAGTCAGCGTCTAATATTTACATTTGAGCAAACACTCAAAACTCAACTTCTTGATTACAATTTTTGGGGCTAAAGCCCCAAATAAACATGACAAAGTTTCGAATAAACATGTTTCGAAGACCCAAATAAACATGACAAAGAAGAAGATTACAATTTCCAGCGTATTCAAACGCTGATATGGTAACATGACGTGGTGTGTCATTCACGCTAGATGCTGACCAGAAGCAACACACACACACATTCACATGCGTCTCGACTTCAGTCATCTAGTGAACATTCTTCACAAGATGAGTCATATACCCTCTTCCCTCTGTTCCTCAACCCGAGGTAAAGATTCGAGACTTCTCTCAATGAATGGCATCTACAGATACTCCGTCTGTGAGGTCTGTGCACAACTGCCACAAGAAGTTAGTATCATTTGGTAACTTGAAACTACATAATTATTTCTTGTATTTTCGACTGCCGCGTGATATACGAGTTGATCGGTAATTCCTTCAGTTCTGAAGATCGATTGTCTTCTGACACGCACTCGAAAACTTTACAATTTACAATCTGTTAGTTACCGCAATGTTTTGAGGTGAACTCTCCGGCAGTCAGTCGAAGAGGGAGGAGGGAAACTAAAATGTCTTTCATCTCAAATATTTTTTATCATAAAATCCTACTACATTAACGTACAGAACGTATAACTAGATTCATGATTATGTAAACATGGATGTCAGTTTGCCTAAAAATGTCTGACAGGTGCAGAAATTTCAATTACAATCAAACATACTTCCAAGACCACCTGCGCGTTAATGTGGTAACTACTGTGTCGAAAACACTTGGTATTTACACGCAGGCAAAAGAAGAAATTGGTTGTAGACGGTTTGTTTATGAAGAATAGCTTATCTCGAACCACAGTGAATGAACAGCCTCGTGTACAGTAGTTACAACACATCCCAGTTTTTAACGACGTGCAAAAACATGCACCGAATTGTGGGAGGGACGCAAAAATTCTTTCTTGTGACATCTGATGCTGGTTAGTCAGGTGATTTAGCCTAGACTCCGAGTCCTTGATGAGATCTAACACCTCGGTGTGTGCAGCCCTTGTGTTATCGTGAGAAGGAACGGCAGTCGGTCACTTCTCTCTCTTTCTCTTGCGGTCCTCAGTTGCCAGAGCTTATAGGTTGGCAGCGCCATGGGAACCTTTGCCTGAGGCTATGTGATGCTTGAGCATCTTTCTGAGAGACTGAGTCCTTCTAGGATTCTCTGGCCGTGATCTAGTTGCCACCTACCATTTACTCACCTGGTCTTATCTGTATTGATGTAACGCCACCTTTCTGGGTATTTTCCCCATTAATGAGCTCAAAACAAACAGAAACAACGCATTCTCCAATGAGCTTTGCCCATTTTATTCTGATGTTAGAGGTGAGTTACAGAGTTTGTCGCCCACGTTGTAGGAATTGGCGCACGTTGGCAAGGTAGCGCAAGTGGGAGAGCGAGAGCAGTAGCCAATGGGGTGCTCCATTTCAGGTGAGGACTAAACTCGCTGCTCTCTCTTGACTTCAGCCATTGCAACGTCAACTCTGAGGCGGAGGATACGCGCGACGCTCCTCTGCCTTCCACCTAACCTACCTACTCTCGCCTCCTACTATCACACCACTTCCATCTTTTGAGTGTTCCCCTTCTCTCATTTAGCTCAAATTGGTTTTGTTTTCTAACCACACAGCTCTTGCAAATCTGTGCTCTGTTTCAACGATCAAGTTCGTGATTTTGCGCGTTTCGATCTATATGCGCGGCGACAAGTGCTCTTGAACTGCATCTTACTTTACAAGTGCGTGCCATAAAAACTTCACTCAAGTTTTCGTTCTGATACGTTTGTCTGAACTTGATATCTACATAGTGCTTGGAAATTTGTGAAAGTGCTGGTGAACAAGTGCTTTTTGAAATTGGTTTCACGCAACGAATTACTGAAATTTCGGACCCGTTTGAATTTATCTTGATTTGTTCTGAAGATCTGCTACTAACTCACAAAACTCTTGACGTCCTCTAACTAGTAGTTTCACTGTTTATAAACTACATTCATCTTTGTGTATTAAACTGCACCGAAGTGCCATTAATTGTGTGTGAAGCAACCTAATCAAAATTACGGAACCTTCCCAATTGCTAACAAAACATCGAATGGTGAAGAAAACTCATCTACATGCAATTAACGACATACAGTATGTTATAATAAATAGTTACGTGGTAGAATCTCTCGTGAAACCAAACACTGAATTCGCCTTTTCCGTGTTGCTAAAAAGTACGCTGGTTAAGTGCATGGTGGAACACAATTCTGTGCTCGGAGGAATGCTTAGGTTACGAAGGATCGTTGCTATTTAGTAAGCCACATTCCTGGATCTAAACCAGTTTTCTCGTGCCATATTGAAGGTGCTAACACTTTACTTTAGTGTTCTAAGTGACCTTGTGCCTGTTATTGTTAGTTGAATAATTTAAAGCATTGAATGTTAGGTGCTAGTTCCTCCTAGTTGAAATTAGTGCATTTGTTGAACCTGCGCACATGAGAACACATTGATGTGATTTTGCTGTGACTGATAATGTGAAGATAAAAACTTTCTTCTTCGCGACTACCTAGTCATTTCTTCAGTTGCAACGATTCTAGTGATTTCCAATCTCATGAAACACTTACATGCGAACATTATATTACATTCGTGAATAAAAACGATAAATGTTCGGTTTGACGTGTATCTTTTTTGTGTGAAATTTGAACGAATTCGGAACGTTTAATGTTAGTCAACTACTCATGGTTCTGATCATCTGTGAAAATTCACGCTGTGGACACATTCTTCATTATTCAAGGGAAGCTGCGTCATTCGTTCCTGTGAAATTCTCGTCAAAATTTATGCGGTCGTGCGAGTTCAGAGCAACAAGTAGCGTATTTTCGAGATTCTTTAAATTTTGAGGCCTGATGTGACAACATCAAGTTACCAACAACGCATTCTTAGCTAAAACTCCGTACATCGGACGAATGCTTCATTCGTCGGAGTTCACATCCTCTCACCGCCAAACCTGATTCCAAGGACCAAGGATTGCTTAGAAGTGAATTTTGCAGAAATTAGTTCATATTACTCCAGAACCTTCAAATTTGGAATTCTTCCCAAGCTTGGAACCGTGGATGTGAGCAACTCTTCGCTGTTTGAGTAGAGTTTGATAACTTAAATTTGGTTGTCTGAAGTTCCGACGTTTCCTGCCTCCAATGTTGTGTCATGGCTGGTGCTGGAACTCTATATGCGCCATCAAGTTATTCGGACTCCCTCCGCTTCTGGAACTTCGCTGGAGTACTGAACCTCTTGTGTGAGTATCTCATCAATGTTGTGCACGCTTCTGTATTGTGCAAATAATGAATTTAATATTGAATATAAGATGAACTTGTCATCTGATCGGTTGAATAATAACAATAAATTACTCTAATCTATTGTATTCTATAATATACTTTGACTAATGAGATCATTAACGTTGAACGGATGTCCATGATGAAAATTAGTGAAGTATGCATGAATTTCGTCCATAGAAAATTAACTATTTGACATATATATAACCAATCGGCCAATATCAACTTGTCTAGTTATATAAAGATTACAGTGCGCATCAAATGCCTTAGCATTTTATGTAAATTCTTGTCTTGGCAAATTTTCTGTATCGAAGGAATATTTGTTTCGGGCTCTAGTAATAAGTAAGTTCTGTGTTCGCGTCATGGTGTAATGTGTGGAGTAAATTCATCTAAATCCCATCAAATTGTTGCAATGAACGACACACTTGAGACATTTCCGTGCAAGGTGTCTCAGAATTCAACATATAGCACGTGAATATACGAAATATTGAATTTCTGGGCAAAAATATCATTTATCTTCAAGTCTATGGGTTGTACTACAATTAGTTCACACGAACTGGAAAGTTATTCTTGTAAAACTGGATTCGAATGGCACCAGAGTATTGCTGAGTTCACTTTTATGTCGAGTTTACTTACGAGAATGAAACGCAACTTCAATTCTGCCAAGTTTTTGTCTCGTAGCGAACCAATAATTTGAAAATTCCTCAATGAGAGTAAAACTTAGAAGTTAGTTGCAAGAAATACTGCGTGTATGTCAATATAGCTCTAAATGTTCCTAAACATGCTTACATTCCTGAACAAACATTCGTGTTAAAACATTCACTCTTTAAAGTTCGTATGTTACTGTGTGTAGTATTTCTCTTGAAGTATGTGCGTAACTTTCTGTACAGATATTGTTGAAGCAAAATATGTCTGAATGGCTACATTTTTATTAACGTCTTATGCACTTAATTTTCTTTAGTGGATACACATGAAATACTTGTAATTGAGTTTGTTTCAATGTACGATCAACTCTCTTTGGGCTTAATAGGTAATTTTTCATATTTGCACCGATTTGAATGTCAGACCATGATTGATGAATAAAAATTCGAAGACATAAAATACGTTTTTACAGATAAGTATGATAGGTATTCAATATTTACTAGAATATATCAACGTATTGACGTATCAGTATCAAATCATAATTTGAAGTATATTGTTTTGGCTTATTTCTCGAGTCGTCCTGCAAATTACACGAGGGTGAGTAACCGTTTTAAGTTGCAAAATTCATCTGTGTGCAAACAACCACGAGCGTCACCAGCGAATTCTCAATGAAGTCTAAGGAACTGTGTGTGCCCTTTTTATTTTCTTACAATCCGGTGAACTTCATATGTGTGCCCATACATATACACGTGTGTACATGTTCCTGTAGGTATGCGGAATTGAATTTTCTGGTACTGCCTTTAGTAATTTAAGTTCATCACTATAAATTTCAATACAGTAATGTAGGGTAGGGCTCTTATGGTTTTGATTAGACGTAGTGTAGTAAATCTACAGGGAAAGACCTGTGTAATTCCGTTCAATAAGTCCGTTGTAAATCATGTTCGATTTTTAGTTGTACAAGAGATACTGTGAAGAACGAAAGCAATCATTGCTTCTATGTGTTTCTGTTCTAGAGAGAGGGGCTCGCTGAGTAATTCAGGTGCGCCTAACTCACATGAGCTTCTCTCAGCTTATCTAGTTTTGCGGTGTAGAAGCACATGACAATATTGAATAATCCTTGAAATAAATACACAAGTCATTCAAACGTTACCACTCAATTAGATGGAGTAAATTTACTATTAGGTTTCAATGATAATGGTTTCGTTCATTTTGATAATGTACCTTCACCGCTGCTTCAAGTATGGGCTGTAACACATTGTGCTTCCTATTCTTATTTTGTCGGCATCTCTACGACGAAATGCTGAAATTGTTTAAAAATAAGTCACAAGTCACTGTATTCTTTTCCTATGTCATTGTTTGTGTCATAAAGCTTTGCCATTGTACAATCAGCAATTTTCTGATCTTTTCCCGCATGCATTTTCCAGTTATCCAGCTATTGCAGGAGTAATGAAGTATAAATTGTAGTGAGTTACAAGCTTTGATATGACCAGCGTGTTACTGTAGCGTTAGAAATGAACGCAGAGCTCGACGGCTTCCATGGGTACACATAGAACAGGGATGCCACCCTGTTGTATGTGTGTGTATAGGAGGGAATTAAAGGCTTTTACAAAGGCTCCAGCCAACGCTGGATCTAAAATCCAAGTCTAAAGGATCATACTCTCCGACCTACAACAAATGAATCGTGTTTCATGACATACCTCTTTTATTAACTCGGGATGATTGCTGCAAATTTCAACTTGAAACCCGTTTTCTTTCATCAAGGTTCAGTGATAGGGCACTATAACATGCTAGTTAAAGTAACTCATTATCCTGCGTTTTTCTAAAGTGTTAAAACGAGCATTGATCCTAGAATGTTTTGCCCTCGTAGAAACTTATTTTAGGGATATTTTCACATGGTTAAAAATTACCTCCATACATTTCTACGAAGTATAACAGGCCTGCTAGAATTGAAATCAGTGTATCAAAAAGAGCTATTTTGTATAATACCAGCCATTGTCGGTTATCGTTATGATATCGATCAGCTGCTAATGTTAGTATCGAAAATAATGGACAGGGTTCGACATGGGTCTAAATGACAGTACATAATTGTATCGACTATGATACTATCGAGTCGACTCGTAATCGTTACTTCCTGCATTACACTCGTCAATTAAACATCAATTTAAAATATTGGGGGCTCAAAACTTGAAAGCTGTTTTCAAATTTAAATGTTTGTTTAATATATTGGAAAACCTTGTATACTATATCGCTATTCGAAGGTAAATGTTAAAAGGTCGTCTTTGAAAATTTAAATTTGATTTAACTTTCGACGCTTAGTACAGTATTGCATTACAATAAATACCCAAGTCATTCAAACGTATTCATCTTTAGGTATTTTCTGCGTAGTTTATTCTGACTTGGATTTTTCAAATCACGTTTTTTCAACGCAAATTTACATCAAACGATGATTCATTAAGTGAGATAACTGAATTAGGTTATGCATTTCAGTGTCTTCAGCTTAGGTTACTATTTGACTGCGAGGACAACTTATTGAGACCTTCAAGTATCTCAATGGCCTCAACAATGTTACCCTGGAAGGGCTCTTCGAAAGAGACGG
>VCRD01000826.1:48780-67046 GCA_006783055.1 Trinorchestia longiramus | reverse complement strand
TAGCGCGCGGAGTGTGCGTGTAGCGCGCGGAGTGTGCGTGTAGCGCGCGGAGTGTGCGTGTAGCGTATGTGATTGGTACGTTACCCTTAACTTCTGCGTGTTGTGCTTTAGACCGATGTGTTTTCTCAGCTTGAAAGTTTTGAGCGGAGTTCAGTGCAGCGTGAGCTGGTACCACACAACCAGCATGCAGAGTGACCTGGTGGGCGGGGCGCATATCTCCCGTTATCCACAAAATGTCGGCCCCCGACCGCATTATTTCCCCCTCCTCACCGCATACCTTGCCGCACCTGCGTTGCAGCGAGGCGTGTGTGCTAGCTAGTGCTGCCTGTGTACTCACACTTGTTACTAGTGACGCAAAAATATTCAGCTGGGTGAATATTTGTCACCGATTACACTTACTAGTGACGCAAAAATATTCAGCTGGGTGAATATTTGTCACCGATTACACTTGTTACTAGTGGCGTAAAAATATTCAGCTGGGTGAATATTTGTCACCGATTACACTTGTTACTAGTGGCGCAAAAATATTCAGCTGGGTGAATATTTGTCACTGATTACTGGTGATGTTAGTGATGAACACCGTGCTAGGGTTATACTTCTTGAAATCTTAAAATATGGTCGCTTAGGGTTGAGTAAATAAGTCATGGCTAGATTGCAAATGCTTCATTAATATAGGTCTGCAACAAGAGTATTTAATGTCAGCTGACTCGAAGAGGTGATAGCATGTGAAAGAATTACTGTCAGCTGGAAAAACTTGTATTATTGTCTGGGTCTGCCGTTTCATTGAAGTCTGACTCTGAATTTGGCGTTCATTTCTCGTGTCCACCGTATGTATCATGCTAGTTTTGCACTCATTAGCACTTCTTCGTATTTCAGTTGGATTTTTTAACTGCATTAGAACGGTTTATAAGATGTATACGGTTTAGAGTTTGGGTTATGAAATGAAAGTTATGTGGGTTATGTGTTGTAAAGATTTATTAGTAGTAATAGATCCAGGTTTTCAATATTTACTGTATATTATATTTGGTATCTGGCTCTTACTTTGAACGAAAAACTATTTGAATTGTCTAGACGCATTTTGTATATTTTTCGTGATTTTGTAGTGTTGTAAGGGCTTTTCATTTCTACCTTGCGTACGTTCATTCTATTGTAAATTGCCTTTTATTTTTTCTAATGGAAGTTATTGATTTATTGTTTCTCAGATTTCTCCACATATTGTTTCTTTCATTCACGTGTTCCTTGTTGAAGACAACATCTTCATCAACTCTGTTGCTCTCAGGTTGGACTTAACTTTTATTACAATCTTTTCGATGAATCATACCTGCGCTCAGTAGACGAGTTCAGTGGTGAACTAGAGTGAGAGGTGATGTAATTGCTGTCTTACAACACTGCAGAAATGTGCTCAACACTACATGAATATGTTTAACACTGCATGAATATGTTCAACAGGATGAATATTTTTGCATGGCGTACTTTTGTAAAGATATAGAGACCTTGGTTCTGTTTTGTCTTTTTCTACGAAGGTAACTTCTAACTGACCTCGGCACATCTCAGCGTTCAGCAAACCTGCACAGTTTTTATTCTGGATTTTAAGAGACTAGTAATGAGATATAACATTCGGGTGACCTGGTTATCGGTTCATGGAATATAAACTTGTTTCCTTTAGTCAGAATTCTGCACATTATAACGTTTTAATCAGGTGCACTTTCAAAAATATGTCGGAGGGTGTCTCGTTTCTCACTAATTTCTGAAACATACAAAAATGTAGAAGTATGCGTTGAAAAATATCGTTTTTCAGTCGAACTGTCAGATTATTTTGTATGGTTCACGGTAGCCAGGTATTGATGCGTCACAGGGATTTTAAGGCAATGAATAATTATACATGAAATTTTTTAATCTTCCACAGCAGAACTGCTCTAGAAGAGCTTTCCTACGTCTGTGGTAGGAACAATTTTCTGCTCCTACTTCTGATTTTTGTGACATACACCAGGAATACAACCATATTCTTTGTATTGCCTTATGCTTTACCGACAAAGCAGGCCCAACGGACAGTCAAGCACAGCTTGCATGTGTGCGTAACAGTTTGTAGGTGCTAATTTATGTTTATACGCCTACGTTCATGCATCTCAGGTGGTACTGCACTGTGACGCACGCACTCACACTTCAAATGTCAGCGCCTGAACGAAACGACGAGCTTGCGTTGCTTAGTTTTGTCGCTTACACACGATCTTGTGTCGGCGATTTTTGGAATTGTGTTGCATTGTAGTTCAAATTGTCGTGCGTTCGACGGTTGGATAAGAGAGGCAGTGAGGGGCTCCTGTAAAATTTATAGGGGTTATTGTTACACAGCGCTTATCTGTTCATTCATTGTTTCTTGGACAAGTTTTGCGGTTGCTCGTGTAGGTAACATGAATATTCATTTCACGATTCGCGTGGTACTTCTTTTACCAAATTGAAGTGCTCATGTTATTGTGCTCTATCAACATGCGATAGACCTGAAACGGGGAGGAGGAGGAGCTCAGCAATAATTCAGTAAAATAACACCAAAATATTTAATACTACTATTTTTCACTATAGAAAATTAGTCTTTTACATCATTGACGACCTTCGTGTCAATAAAGTACAATGACGACCTTCATTTTGTGTACTCATGTTTAAAATAATGAGTGGTTAATTTATCTGAATTATAGGATAGCACCTTATTATTAGATGTAGAAAATTAACTTAAATCCTGTTTTCATACACCTCGAACTTTTAACTTCATTTCTAAAAAGGCAAGTAATCATACATGTGAAAGTTGTTCATTTTAATTACTGGACAGATATTAAACAGTACTGAGCTAGCATAGCTTTAGAGTTTACTGACTCCCTGCTCGACTTCATTCAACAGTTACAGAAACTTTCCGTAAATTATACCATGACAGAAATCTCCTTGAGTTCAATAACGAAGCTTAGGTTACTGACTGCGTGGTGTCTGGGCCGGTGGTGCTGTTGTAACTCTGTAGTCCTGTGCGTGCTGCCGGTGCCGTGTATCTTTTGTACGTAGAATTAACCATTTTAGCCATGAATTGTAGACATTACCTTGTCAATTAGTAGCAATTCAACAGCTCTCAAAAACACCACACGCCCTCCCACGCTTTACTGAACCACACTGGTTCTCAGTGATGTAAGTAACCGTTTCAACGTAAGCGAAATATGTTAGAATAGTATCAGTGCAAGTTACACAACAATTTGTTAAGTATCTAAAGTGTAACGTACTCGTATATATGTACCAGCGTGGAGGAAAGGATCTGTGCCCACCAGCTGTAGGTTGTGTCCTTAGTTCCTACATTCGGAGTGTATCTGATATACTAATGAGTACACTCCAGTACTGAGTACACAGTAGTAATGGAGTGTACTAATGAGTACACTCCAACATAAACACGCGGCCCGACAAATTAAAATCGTCCGTGACATTGTTTAAAAGTTTGTTTTGCGAATTTAACGCATGTGCTTGTAAGTGGAATAATTGAGTTATGTTTGCAAAGCAACCCTCTATAACTATAAAGCTCAGAAATAGTACCGATCCACTTTTTTTAGGTAAACTTGAATGAACTCGCGGGGAGTTTGCAGTAATTTTCTTTCCGTGTTGCGATTTCGCGTTCTTGACTAGGCATCTGATGACTGCGTTAGACCAGGAAAACGAATCAGAATTGTTTCTATCTGCAGCGGCGTCACTGCCTTTTAATGAACAAAATTCAACCTGTACGTCCGGAACTACTTGAACTTGGATATCGAGATGAGTGAAACCTTCACTTGTTATTGTCATACTTGGAAACGCCTCTAGTGTTATATGAATTGTTACTATTATTTCTTAGGGCCAGTACGTGTATATGAATTGTACGTGTATATTAATTGTTATTATTTTTTAAGGCCATTTAAGGCTCTTACGTGCTATGTAGCATTTTGTTGAAGTTACTGTGCCGACGCTGATTGAGTCATAACCTGCACTATAGTGTGCAACACTGTAAATTGAACTCGGTGAATCACGTTCTGTTAAAGACAAAATACAGAAATACATTCGTGTGTATTTTGTCTGCTGCATTGTTCCCGCTCTGTTGTTTAAAAATTAAAATTTGAAGCGAAAATAAACACAGTGAGTACTGGTACATTGGATACACATTACTAATCTTCACTTCAGTTCTCAGAAGTTTTACGTGCGGTGACCACGTGATAACGTTGCCTTCACTAACGCGCATCCTGCCTTGGTGCGGAGTACAGCACAGGTGTAGCGTCAGGTAGCCTGCACCGCACAATTGTTTTATGGAAGATATTTTTGTGTGAAAATAAATGCGGCGTGTAAAATCCATAGCGTTTGCGTGCGGTAGTACAGCGTTGTGAGCTGTTCAGTTCAAACGTGAAGCGGCGCAGCATAGCGAGGTCTATGTACAGTTGTGTGAAGAGTTACAAGAACTTCTAATTTTTCGGATGCGACAGATGACAGTGTTGTGTTAGAATTTACACGCGCAACTGTACAGCTTTATCTATTGTGAGCTTGTAGGGCTTTATATTCAGAGTGAATTTTCTCTTCTTTACTTAGTAGGGACAACCTGTATGAGGTAAGCGTCATGGTTCGTTTTTATATTTTACGCCCATGTGCTTTCTTTAAAAAGTCACCACGGTTCCATTTCTCCAAACAATTTTTTAACGAGGTCCAGTCTTCAGAAGATGCCTTCAATCTTTGAAACAATCTTGAAAAACATTTCCTTCAACTCTGAGTAGAATTAGTTTACAAACTCAAGACCCATTCTCTATATTTATGGATGGTGTTGTAAAAGATATTTATTTCAATTAGATCAACGTAACTGTTGGTAACAAGGATTGTGGATGCGGTGAGCTCTAGCCTTAAAGTTCTGATTAGCGTATGGATGAGTATTATATATTGTACATGAAAGAGTATTATGATGTTTCTCTAACAAAAACTGATAAGAAATTGGTGTATTAAATATTCTGGGGACAGTAAACACCGTATTTTATAGTAGTATTTGTTCTTGAAGGGTTTGAGTGTATTCTTGCTTTCCCTCTATTTATTCTTAGGTAATTGAGATTTACTCAAACTTTCCAATAAAAACAATGGCAATGAGGAATTGCAGTAGGTTAGGAGTTTTTTTCACAAGCAGCCCACATTCTGTCTCCGTGTGTCTGTGCGTGAACCTCCTGTGATGTTCTTACCTGCGTTTTGCCCATTTTTTGGACCGCTCTAGCTGCTAGTCTTGATGTTCTTCCATACATTTATCTCCTGATGATAATACTCTTATGGATGTGTATCTTTAAAATGATTTTTAACCACCTTATAATCACCTGTTTAACAAAAATGATTTCTCAATAACAGATCTTTAACCATAATAGACAGAGTCCCTATGTATTCATAAAACAAAACCCACCCTAAGCACAATGACACTAGCTATGCCACCCCCGACCTCCAGTCTTACACAACCATCGAAGTTATTCATTTCTAAGACCTCCTAGAAGAATTTGTTACAAATTTTTTAAAAATACAAGTTTTAATAAAAAATAACAAAGATTTTGAAGATGCGGTTTCCGACATGTCAAATTAATTATTATTTTTATTATATAAATTCAAGAAAAATATATCAAATTTGCCAATAGCATCAAAATCTCCGTATTATATCGGCATCGTACTAAATGTAACTAAACTACTTGGAGAGAAAACCTACCAAGTTGGGTACCTTCGTACCAATTCTTGTAACCCTGGTCTTGTCTCTTTCTCAGCGCCAGCAATTCATTTGACAGGTATTATATGGGAAAAATCGTTTTAGAAATCGAAAACGACCTTCAAATTATCAATTCCGATGTTAAGAAAAACATCCGATTCCCGATGCCGATTCAGACAAATGGTCTCATCTCTGGAGTTTAGGTTCATATATAGTCTTTCAGGTCCTAAAATTTAAATAGGTTCGTTTCTTTCTTTCAGTTGGCTGATGCTACTAGCATTTCTCACGACAGTAACGTGATTTTTCAACATTGTTAATTCGTTCGATTGCCTGAACGATCAGTATAAATTTAACCATCTTAACGGAAAAAATAATTAAAAAATTGAATATCATTTTACACTCGCATTTCTTCATTGTTAACGAGATTAGTTCTTCTATAACAGGTAATTAAAATCAAGGTTTGACTCCCAAATTTCATTCTTGTACTCTTTTGCATTACGACAGCTCATTTATGTTCAACTATATCGCCTATTGCTACCAATCTCCATAAGTACGTAACTGAAATGCCTGTGCGTGAGTAAAGTGCGTGTACGTGACTGAATTAGCTTAAGTGATTGGGGTGTACGTGCATGATTGATGCCTTTACTTTAGACGGCATGGGACTTGGGTATCAACGCAAGAATGGGCCAAACGGTTCGTTTCTATTGCCTTATTCTCTTGAATTGTAACTGTGACCCACCATTTCTGTACTTCACTGCATGGCTATCTATGTTCCCTCACCACCGCACGTTTCAATGTCTCCAGTGCTGAGGACAAGAGCGAGAGTGGCGCGTAGGTATGTATATGCCTGCCGCTAGACTTGCCGCACACCTTGAGCCCGGCAAGGGTCGTATCGATTGGGCCAGTTTTGAGGTTCCTCTTTGGGGGTCGAGGGGGGCGAGTTAACCCCGAAAATGGGGGTGGGGAGCGAGGGAATGGATGGGGAGTAAAAGCAGCAATAGGCTAGATAACAACAAGTGCTCCCTAGAGGGCTCAACACACCATACTTGCCGAATTGCTGCAGACATTTGGAAGGACGGGCTCAAGCGTGCAGACTGCGCCGCGTCGGAAGTGCCTGTGTTGGTGATGAATGGTGCAGGCTCAGGTGCCTGTTTCTTGAGGTGCTAGAGGTGATGATCAGCTGGGGAGTGAAGGTTATAGGTCTCTTGTGTGGGGATTATGATGGTGATGAATGGTGCAGGCTCAGGTACCTGTTTCTTGAGGTGCTAGATGTGATGATCAGCTGGGGAGTGAAGGTTATAGGTCTCTTGTGTGGGTATTATGATGGTGATGTATGGTGCAGACTCAGGTGCCTGGTGTGTTAGAGATGATGATAGTGACGTCGTGTGGTATGAGTGTTACAGGTATGTGTAGGATGTTTGATGTTGGAAGTTATGTCAGTATGTGGTGTATGTTTGATGTTGGAAGCTGTGTCAGTATGTGTTGTATGTTTGATGTTGGAAGGGTCAGGAGTATGTGCAGGATGTTGGTGTTGGAAGTTGTGTCAGGAGTATGTGTTGGATGTTGGTGTTGGAGATTGTCAAGATTACCTAGAATTGTTATGCGTCAATTTCAAATATGGGTGCTGACCTGGGCAGCGATATCTTGGCGTTGGTTCAAAATGAAGTATCAGGCTAATGAATTAACATAAAAATGACCAAAAACAATAAAATACCCTGTATCTGTATAGGTTATTCGAAAAGTTAATTAAAACATAATCTATATCTGTATACATTTTAGATTGATACTAAAATCTACTAAAGTAAATAGCCATCTAATGTTAATAGTATATCTGAAAATGTATCGTATCTAGACTCATTTTCAAATGGTATATAAAGCTGAATTTTACTGCCTTATACCGGTATTTGTCCTTAGTATAGCACTTGACTTGGTTATCAGGGAACTAGCGGTAATGCGAAACCGTTATAGTTAAAATGTGTTCTTTTATTTGATGAATCTTAGTCCTGCCTTGATAAGTAAAATTCCTTCTTTATTCTCATTTTTCAAATTTGTAAGAAAAATTTTGCTAATTTATTTCATACCCTCATTAGATAATAACCTATGTTTATGGTGTATAGAGTTTCTCTTGATGGTGAATTTCTAGTGTGTATGAAAATCAATACGTACGATGCGTCCCCAAAAATTTGAATCCTGGACAAAGTTTTCCTTGTGTGACGCTCTGCAGTTCACATTTTTCACCAACCTCATATAGGCAGGATGATCAGCAGCATTAGTTTCAAAGAAGAATTTGTTCAGCTGAAGATGAAGGCATGACGATAGTCCTCTCTCAGTTACAAATTCTTGTGCAGGGAAATGCTTCTCTAATCTAGTCTCCGCAATGTATCCCTGTTACCGACTCAAATAGGAATGTTTTCTCAGAGCACAATGACAATTAAACTAACTATCGTCTGAAAATTATTAATATGCTTGATAGAATGTGATCTGCATGATTATTAACAATATCAGAATTTTGTATTCTGTTTCTTTTCTGCCTAAAAATGGGTGGAAATATTTCCACGTAACTAGTATGCAGAATGATTTGGTTATAATATTTAAATTCATGTAATATTTGTTGTTTGAAAAGTGGAAATTATTGTCTAACAATGTTCGCAAACATCGGATTGTTCAAAACGCCTAGCATATCTCTTTGGAGCAAGGAAAAATGAGAACCATAAAAGAAATGGTCGAAAAAAGGTATCTAGGTTACGGGAACGGGAAATAAAGCATGTATTAAAAGTGGATCACTTGACCGGAAGCCATTTCTACTTTCGGTGTGAGGAGACTAGATATGTAGCTTCGAAGACTGATCGAGGTAGTGTTTGGGACGCACCAGCATGGCTGACTCTGTGTCCTATGAACAGCTTTATTACGTACACTCTGCTTGTGATTTACTCCGTCATATGTGTTCAAACGAGTGTTTTTAATGCACTTCAACTGCAAGTTCTAGGGCATGTTCAAAGCATCGTGATAAAGTAACTTGTACACAGGATATTAGCGCAATGCTCTACGCTGATACAGATGCTTTGAACCATTTATGTATCCTATTATCGTGTAGCTATGAATGACGTAGATTAAATTTTGTGCAATTTAGTTCATTACATTTAAACGGACGCTTATAGTAACTGCTACACTCATAGATATGTTTTCATATTTTACGTTTTGACGGCACATAAACGTTGATGTACTTTCAAACAGTCAACAGTAATGGGTTTAATATCTCTCAGTTAAATGTTAGATGACTTTATGTTTGAAATGGAGCTTGGCCCATGGTTCTTGCGCTGCTGGTAGTTCCTGAGTCATCGTCCTCTTCACATTTTCCGGCGGTGTTCAAAAGTTGTTCTGGACTTCAATGCTCGACCGGTCTTTGTGTCGGGAGCCCCCTGCCTTTGGGGAGGAAATAGGGGAGGAGGAGGATGGGGTGTGGGGAGCACGGGGGGGTGGTGATGCGGGAGTGCAATTTTATCGTACTTTTATTGCTCGGCCAGATCCTCAAATGCTCGACTTGGAAGACGGGTAGGGGGAGGTAGAGATTTTTTCTCACACTGAAGCTGCGTTTAACGATCATGAGGAATACATCACGACCCTCATGCTCATCTCATTCTTTCCAAAAAATTTAATCGCTTGATTTGGAACTGAACCATTTCTAAAACAAATCCAAATACGCAATTCTTACGGACGAGTGCAAATTGATTTGTACCGGTGTTTTTTATCGTACGTATTCTTTTTTTTTGTGTTGAGTGCTAATTTCTGCCAACAGTGTTCTCAATACGGTCATTATTATCATCTGTACGAAGACTATTTTCTGTATATTGAGTATGTGTCTGAGTCTTCATGAGTGTATGATTTTAAGTCTTGCGAGTGGGACTTCAAGCGTGAATACATTATTAATTCAATTGTTTTTTCCCTCTAATATAATTTTACATTAAGATCAACAATTCAATATATTGTCGCAGACTCAAAGTACATGTCGATTTTCTGCGCTATCCGTTATGTAGGAAAGATTATAGCTTGCTAAATTTTAAGCAGCTGTAGTTGACGTAAGAATTAATGGCATAGCAAGTGAATAATCATTTGTGTCGTAATTTCACTAACACATAGAGTACGTTGTTCATTATTAGAGTTTACCTGTATAAAAACATTTCGAGGTGTTTGATGACTGTAGTTTTTACTAAGAGTTAACTAAATCGTGAAGCAACACGATTTGATGCACTCACTGCTCAATGTTTTTCTTGGAAAACAACATGTCAAGTAAATTCAGATAAATCAATTTGAGGCACAAGTAGCGGAAAAATTCATTGAAATATGTGTCGCATGTGACGTCCGTGGAAAGTATCTAGGACATAGACGCGTAACTTTTTCTATGCATAAAGTACCTCACGTACGAAACCATTCCCATACACGAAGATACATTAATTATCTGCACACGCACGAAGTGACATGCATGTACGAAACAATTTACATGTATAATATAACGATTTGTCAAAAGTAAACTTGTACGAAACAAACTACCGTGTCAACGTGTATCAACGTCGGAGCTCAAATGTTTTTAAACTAAAAACATTCAAGACACTTAATATTCTTAAAAATTCTGACCATTTGCCGTCATTCAACAGAATAAGTCGCGACCTAAATCGCTTTACGAGCTTGTGTCTCTATGTCTCAATTTACCCCGTATGGTTCATATGACGTAAATAAAGGAAGTCTTTTTGACCGTAATAGTTTATTTCAATGTAATTTATTTTCAGCCCTAAATCACTTGTTTTTTAATCTTTGGATTACTCCAGAATATCACCAAAATTTCAGAAGGAATTTTTCACATTTTGACTCGATTAATGTGCGTATGTATTTCTTGTCGTTCGCATTATTGCTGGATGCTTAAGTTGCAGTAAACATTGAGCCATAATTTTAGTTATTCTGCTAATTTGCAATTTTTGTGTTAGTTGCATCGAAATTTTCTGATGACACCGATGTTGGAATCACATTCGAATCCCAAGTAAATGTGATTGTATAAAATCATATCGAATTTTAGGTTTTTTAATCTTCCCTGTAGCGTTTCTTTTTTAAATTTCCACACCTCAGCCAGGCTTTGACTGTGGTAATCTGAATCCTCGCTAGTGTGTCACCTTGAACCTGTTCAACTTTGTTCCATTTTTTGTCGCTTTCTTCTCGTTTATCTTCTGTCCTTTTCTATTGTGAGTGTATCGTATTAACTTACCTGCATGGAAGCAAATAAAGGTTTTCACATGCCCACACATTCACATATGCCTCATGTCGGGCAAGTGGCCCGTATGTTTGTTACGCCTAAAAAGGTACCAATGAGTGTCAGGTGTTGAGGAAGGGAATCGGTGTGACCTGGTGGATGCTCGAGACTTTTAAGAACGTTTACTTCAGATGGAGGATACCGAGTTATCTTAAATGAAATTAAATCAAGCGATCCCTGACCATGAATTACTCAATAATATGTATACTTGTGTCCTTATACAACATAATTTGCACTAGGAGCACACATGTATCTAACTGTACAAGATTTTGATGAAAACACATTCAATATCAATAAGATTTTGTATTTATATGCTGTGTAATGATCAAGCTTTAAAATTTTGCTGTTTTAATTCATTTGTTTCATTTTGCGAACTTGTATCTATTTTACTTGCATACCTCCATTTTGTAGTTTCTATTTACTTCTATATACGTACCTGCACTTGATATCTCTTATGTCACTATATTCCAGTTTATGAGTTCATTGTTACCATAATCTGCGTGTTGGAGAAGTTGAAAGCGGAGTTAGGAGTCGTTGGGATAGAGATCTAACAGCCGTGTTCTCGTATTGTAGTCCCCACGCGGTGGACTGCAAGGTTCGACGTACTATATAGTTATACATATAGTTCAGTTCCCTCGTGCATGCATCATGATGTATTGGTCTCATACTAGGTTATTCTCTTCGTCTAATGTACAACTGTCATAGTTCCTGGGGCAGAATAGTTAATCCTGATATACAATACATCACGTTTTCGATTTTTTCCCCATTTTAACTCTGTTGGAGCCTCAGCCTTTTTCCTTCAGCCTCATTTAACCTTTCTTCATCTCTAAAATACGTTCGTAGATCGCTTAGTATGTGTTTTCTTGTGTGTCTAAGTTAAGAAATATTTCATACAGGAATTAATGTTTCCAAGGTCTTAATGAATATATTGCGAACCGTGCGTTCTAGCATTAGCATTTGATGTCTTTCGTTACTTGTGTTATTATTTCAATGAATTTGAATGCTACTGTCGATTGTCTTTCTGTAATTTTCATCTGTTAATAAAAGGGAAAGCTGTAATAGTTTGACAAATTCTTACGCTTCAGTGTGGTCGTTTTTCTTTTCATTGTGGTGCTTTAAAATATCGAACACAGTTGTTAATCTTTGGTACACAATCTCTGGTGGTACCAGATTTTCCAATAAATAATGATAGATAAGCTCGTAACTAGTTTTCGAGACAAATACCCTATAATGCCTTGTTATAAATATTTTATTTACATTATCATCAATCAACCAAGATAAAGTTACTTCGGAAATATTTCAAAACATATTTTGGTGCAGATATCCAACGAATTGATAATTTAATTTTTAGGTTTTTTATTTTTTATTTAGTTTAATTTAGGGCTTTAAATTCAAAAAATTAATAATTAGGCTATTCGTATTATCCCTATCAAGGTGGCATTTTTTCAATAATAAACTTTTTTCGAGTGCAGGAATTCATCATCATGCCTGCAGTTTCTTCCTTTTTCCTCAATTAGCATTTTGTTTTTGTTTGCTTCTATCCACACCTTGATAAGATTTTTTGAAGTTAACAGCTGCATCATTGCTCTCTGTGAATCTTAAACTTTTGTTCAAGTTTTATGCAAAAACCTTGCGTGTTTTCGTGGTTGTGAGCATGGTTGATAGCTACAGTGTCTAGTTGGGTAAAAAGTTCATAGCTACGATGTCTGGTTGGTAATATGGTTGATAGCTCCAGTTTGTGGTTGGGTACATAGTTCATAGCTACAGTGTGTGGTTGGGCACATGGTTCATAGCTACAATGTCTGGTTGGGTACACAGTTGATAGCTACAGTGAATGGTTGGGTGGATGGTTGATAGCTAGTGTGTCAACTTCTCGTCGTGGTTGTCTCAAATTACAGCAGGTTGAGAGCTCTTAACGCTACGGATGACAAGACTATTTATATTCCAACTCGCCACGTATAAAGTGTTGATTAGGATACCATAAATGAGTGTTGGAGGAGACAGGAAGAAGCTCGGAGCATGCCTTCAAGAGAGAGCGCTAACATTCATAGCATTCCACAAATTGGGGCGCGTTTCAAATGAGCATTGATTATTTCCATATTGTACGAGGTGTCTCAAAAACCACCATTTCAGATACATGCTTTTAGGAAATTTTGTACTGTCGTGCAGGTGTATATCTCAAGGGCGAATTTGTGCAATAAGGAAGCGTAAAGTAGTTTTTTTTAACTCTCGGGTGTTCCCGTTCTATGATTATTTTGTTTCTATTATGGCGGCATTTTGTGTTAGATCCATGTTTTTGGTGATAAAGGTTAAATTTGCGTTTACCTTCGCGCTGTTTTTCGTGCTAATGTTCCTGACGGTCAACCTTTCTAGCATTTGAATTTTTCAATATCAACGTTCTGAAATTGTTTTTGTTTCTTGAGCCATTATTTAGTAACCATAATTATTTCCATTTATTTATTTATAACTATTTGTAGACGCTATTACTTCATTACTAATCTTGTATACTTGGGGTCTTAGCATTTATGCAATTTTTCCTGCTGGTATGTACCAGAAAATTTATTTTCACGCATGATCAGGGGCCATAAAACCAATTTTGTACGTCTCTCCTGAACCATAGTCGCTCCTCAAGATTTTGGGTTTTATTGCTGGTGTTTGTCACGGATTGTACACGTGCTCTGTGGGGGAGACATTTTAGGGGAGGTTAGAGAGGCCGAGTTGTGTGCCTCTATTTTCCGGAATTCATAATTTTCAACAGCCAATGCATCTTCACGGGAACGTTCACTGTTATTATAGTTCGTGTTTGCTGGTCTTCGTAGCAGTTGCTGTATTTGGATCAATACCGAAACTTGATGTTATGAAAGTGGCCGATGATACCAATGGTTGTTAAACTCTAATTTTTGTGATCCAAGTTAGGTTGCCAATGCTAATAGAATATACACTAAGAAGTACCAGTGCTCAGTCTCACGAATATTGTATTTTAACTCGTTCATTGTTGTAGCTAACACCAGCATTCCTGCCCATCGCTGTGAGTCGCATCACGGAAGAGGACTATTGTAACAGATCATTGATTTTTCTTGCGGAATAGAAGTTCGTTGACTACCCGTAGAATCACATATTTCTGTTTATACATCTTTTGTTTCTGCGATACACTGCCCACACGGAGTACAATGGGTAGGTTCGTTTCTATGCGTGCATGCAGATAATTCATGCAAATCAATCGCAAATCACTTTGTTTTTTGCGCTATGGAGTCAATCGAGGTGAAATTCATTCGATATTTTTGTGTGATCACATTAACAAGTTTATAAATCTAATATTAGTTTTTATTTTCTAGAAGGATTGTATGTACGAATCCAGAACTCTATATGCCAGAACATGTTCGTTGATTTTATGCTACATGCTTAAAACTACTACGACTATAAAGTTACTTGAGTAGTTCATGAATCTGCACGAGGTTGCGTACAATTGCAGCTTTATAAATACCGCTTGTCTTGAGCGAGGCCATGCTAATGGATGCTGCTGAGTGCCTTGATTGAGTTATTCCAAGCGATGGCTAATATTGTTCTCAGTGTTATCCATCATCTCGCAAAATCCTCAAACAAAATTTATACTAATTTGACACCCCAAAAATATTGATAATCTTGAATATTGTCTCATAATACCCACCTTCATAGCTTGAACTTGAAAATACCTTCTTTAAATTTCCTCATCAGAATTTTATCTTGTTTTGAAGTTAACACGCATTAACGTCCAGAGTTGTACATGTAACCTGCCCTTAATTTATTCTACTTGTTATTTAGTATTAATCGCTATCGGACAACTGTCAAAAATTTTCTTTTCATCTTTATGAGCTTTCGACTAAGCTGCGTTAGGCGGCCTGTCTCACTGAACTGTTGGCATTTCTACTGAGGCAGTTTTCCTTATCAATATGTATTGAGATACCTTTTGCGTCATTCGATACTTCAGGCAGGACTGCCTTCCCGGTCACAAACCTGTAAAGGACGGTACTTTAATCTGTACAGATCGTGTCTTTGTGTGCAGTTCTTCATCGGATGGCAGATATGCTTGTACCATTTCTCACATCCGACGATTTTGTTTGTGTTGGGGTATGTATCAGTTCGGCAGTCATCCTAGCGTGAGACGGTCACAAGGAAAAGCACTGTGTGAATGCCGAAAAAATTTTTTGTACGTGTCATATTCTAAAAAATATTTTTTCTAGTTTAGATACTTTTTACTTGTTTATTACATGGAAGATATTTTGAAATGAGTTTGAAAGTTATCGATTAAAGGTGAATTTCATTGCCTGTTGTTTGAAATATAACAGTGATGCCACCGAAATAGAATCCGTAAATTGTTAAAACTTAACTTGTTTGGGTTACAAAAAGTTCCTTCGTTTAGAAAACAGTATTTAATATTTTTCAAGAACATGTTGCTTGTGAAGAATGTTCTACACCCTGCATATCCACGACTAAATTGTTTGTGCTCAGATAAATGGTTGAACTGATGAGAAAATAAGTGTAAAACAAGGGGTCAGATGCGTACGATCGATAGTACGTTTGTGTGTTTTAGGTGAGAATATTTCTAGTCTTACTTGAACAACCCGTTTCGAAAATATATTATTTTGATCAAGTTTAAATCGGTAAATTAAATTCTTAGAGAAACGTAAAAATTGTTAACTCTTTCCTATTTATTATAAAGTATGTTTCTTAATATTATGATTGATTTCAATTATGTTTCTCAATAAGTGTTTTGAATTTACCCAGCATTATAGAAAATTTTCCTGAAATTACTCTAGCGTCGTGATGCAAGATGAAGCGTGAATCTGATCATCAATGTATGTGAATTACTGCAGACGAGCACCGATGTGTTTGTCCTAAGTTTCTGCATCATTCATTTTGATGAGCTGCTGCACAAGTCTGAAACAGGGCTACGTGAAGTGAATTCTAAACCAAAGCCATTTAGTTGAACTGCTCAGTACTGTGTTATGCGTCCTCTCTCACATCATTACCTTGGACACTGAAGCTAGCGAGGGAACTTCAGAAAGTTTAAATTGTATCGATAATTATTTTCGATTCAAGTTTTTAATCACAGGGACGACTTAGACCTACTTTTGCCGTCTCGATAAAACTTTCTTAAGCATGGAAAGCGTACCAAATTATTATAAAATTCCAGTGTGACCTCGTCCATTAAGCTCCCTAGTTATCTTCTGGGTGGATATCCACGATATGCGCGATATTTATTCAAAATTTAAATTTTTTTCTTCATCCTTGACTGGATAAAATTTAATGGCCTCTGTAGAAGCATTTAACTAGTCTCCATCCTCATCAGGTTTGCAAATTTCTAATACATGTCTATCCTTGTGTGAGTTTGCATCACTTTCAAACTTACCCTAGTCTAGAAGTTAACTATTTTTAATTCAAACTGACAAAATTATTTTGTACAATTAATAACTGACTTTTTTGCATTGTGTATTGAACCAGTATTTTAACTTTTTCTGTTTGAATGAAAGTACCTATATGTACATGCGTCGCTACTTCCGACGTAGAAGTCGTTCATGATAGCACCGGCACACCCTCCTACCTTTATCTTATGTGAGAATCCGGTTTTTGAACACCTATTTTGATAGTGATATTTCCCAAGAATGCTTCCCAGTGACCACTATCTTTCTTTTGTGTCGCATTAAAATCCGTAGTTACGAGTAATGAAGTTCAGTTATACGTGTTCAAATAAATTCTTTCCACATAGTTTTTGAATTATAGTTTCAAATGGAACTTGTGTGTATTCTGGTGCATACCACACCAAAAACTAATAGAAGTAAACGTGTAAATTGTGTACAAAACTTTGACGTAGATACAAGGCAGTTTAGCTGAACGCTCCGAGTTTTGCAATTACTACAATGCGTTTGCCATTCATCATGACTTTAGTACATAAGTGGAACATTTCAAGTCCTCTCTAGGACTTGAGTCCTCGAGTCTAGCAGGACTTTGAACAGTCCTCGAGTCCTGCTGATAGTCAGTCCTCGTCAGTCAGTATTTCTTGGACACTTGGCTTTCGACAGCTGAACATTTAACTACTTTCCGTTGATTCAGCAATGCTAGTAGCTCAAGTTTTATCGGTTAGTAGCTATTAACTCTTTTCCTTTAACACATTCATTGCGGTATGACCCACCGGTGGGATACTCAGGTTAGGTTTTGTAATTTTTTCAAAACTTTCTAATGACTGCATGTACAAAGTAAAGATTTGCACCGGCTAGGCAACCGCACTTAACGTGTTAATCGTGTATGTGTGGCGTAGTTAATTTAATCTTGGTGTGTCCTGTAGTGGGAAGACAACAATTGCTCTTCAAAGTACGATGGGTGGGACCCTTGCCTTGCCGACAGTTGCAAGTCTATTGTAAGATCCGACTTGTGGAGCAACTTATGTAGGTGTTCGACAGCATTTTCTTGATGAATACAAGTATTCAACTACAAAAAACGCAGTTTTGTAACTTGTGGTCACACGTAACTTATTACTATAGTGTTGAAATGTTATTTTTTAGGATCATTCCGTGTGTGTTGCTAGAGTATGTCATGTTTCGTCGTTAAATCGGCGTTAAAATTAATGCCGTCATGTGTAGTTTATCTTTCAGTTTTATTGTTGTTCGAGTACACAACTATATTTATGATACAATGATGGTTCTGTCTCGTATCGGTTCCTTGTTTTCGGAACTTGAACATTTTTATGGAACTGAAGTGGCATTGGGGCTCTTTTTACCGCTGATCATTGAAGAGGAAACTAATCAAGGTGAGTCTGTGTAAAATTTAAAATGCGTTTGACCAAAGAGTATCCGACGTACAGTATATTATCGTGATTAATGGACACTTGAGTACGTAATGCGGGACGTACATGTACTCTCAGAACGCTCTCGTAGCTATATTTAAAATTTGTACTTGGCACGTGAAATTAACTCTGATATTTAGCAAGCGTATCAACCTGTGCATCATGTAAGTTTTAACTCTTCATACTATGAAGTGTTGACGCGTGATAGTATATATTAATATCATCAAGGTACAAATACAGTTTGAGACTTGTCGCTCCCACACTGCGTGTACACTGAGAAGCGTCCAGGTAATATTTCCAGGACCTTCACTTGGCAAGGTAATGAGTAACTGATATTATTATTGATATTCTTCGCCATATGTTATAAAAGTAGCACCTAAATCGTATTTTTAACAGTTTGACGTAGCAAACCTCTCGCGTTGATTGGACGACAG
>VCRD01000826.1:5400-48511 GCA_006783055.1 Trinorchestia longiramus | reverse complement strand
GCGCTTAGTGATGATGGAGGGGATCTAGGCGATGGTAACGCTACTGTGGTGAGTTTATTCTTCAGAAATTGGTGTAATGAAAATGTTTTAAAACTTATCTCACAAACAGAGAGCTAGTAATAATCGAAGGGTCTTGTGGTCATGAATAATCGCAATTAAAAATTGGTATGCCGTATTATTATCTATGCCCGCCGAAAATGAGATTATTGGCGTTGATAAATAGTCATGTACGCGGAAAATTACCCTGTTAAAACTTAAATCAATTTGACGAGTTGATCAATACACTAACGAGTGCATCGAGCCAAGTCGATGGATTTTCGTAAGGTTTTAGGATCACTTTTCGATCAGCAGCAACTAATGCTGGTGGTCAGAAAAGTAATCCCACTGTATGATTATGCGCAGTTTGTTGCTTGTTTGCTCCGTCTTTCTGTCACGCTCTTAAAGATTTAGATAGGAGAAAATTCGGAAGGGTATACCTGTATTGTAAGCATTGTATTGTAGATACCAAAGGCTCATCCTTCAATGTGGAAATCCTTCCCAAAACCCGCATCTATTAGCAATTTAAACGAAAAAATTCAGTAAAAAACACGTAAATTTTTACGTGTCGGTCTACTAGTAGTTAATAATAAGTAATTATAATAGTAAAGTGATAAAAAACATATTTTAAAGTTCTTCGTCATAGTGGCCACCTTATCATATGGCTCGTTGAGATGTTCTTTTGAAAGCTACTTCAGTAATCAGTATATCAGGCCGCACAATAACATAAACTTCATGCTGTCAGTGACCACCCCGACGGCTTCTAGAGCGTTCAGTTTCCTGTAAGGATATGAAGTTAGTATTAGTACGCGCTTCCGTTATAAAGGTCTCAGTATTAGCGGAAAAATTTGAAATAAGACAAGTAATTTTAAGGATTTTTAAAATAGGAAAATGCGTTGTACTAGGACACAATTTTATTATCACTGCTAAGTAAAGTTAACTTTGAACAGCGTGAATATTGTCGGGAGTAACCTCATAAGAAAATCATAGTAGTTAACAAGTGGTCATATTATTTATTATAATCATAAAATTATTTCGAAAATTTATGTGTTTGGTATGAGGTGTCCGACAGCCGATTCCTGTAGTACAAGTGCAGTGCTGATTAAAATATACTGGGCATCAATTGTATTATTATTTTATTCAGTTATATCATTTTATAATCCGGCAATACTTTAGTTGCCATCAACAATGCCTGAATTTGTGCGACCGAGCGTATCATTTAAAAACGACTTACAATAAATTCACTTTGATGACCTCAGTGTTTTATTATGGGCACTAATGTGACTGTAAAAATGTAGAACAGTTAGTAACTACTAAAATAACGTAACATCAGCGGTCGTACTTGTGTTGCAACGCTGCTGCTAGTCCTAAGCGTGAGTAAGAGACGAGGATGTCACGAGCTTCCTTCTTTTCCGGAACTGAAATCAACTGTTCAAAGAATGTCGTTTTCTCTCGTGGCCTCTGGTATGGAAATAAATTAAGAAGGTAGCATTGTCATTAACGTTTCTGTGGGATCGTGCATCAATGTTAAAATCGCTTTTATTGTGGCTGCGGTGATTAGGCCAAGAATATAATAATAACAATAATAACTAACGTTTCTGTGGGATATACTGTGTGTCAATTGGAAATTGGAATGCTAGAAAGATATAACTGTGTTCTTGTGAAGGCTGCAGCAGTTTAAACAATCGCAGCTCGTTAGTTTTGTTCATGCTTTGAGTAGCTTTTAACTTCAGTGTTCATGCATTAAAGTTCTTTCTGTGTAGAAATGCGGCGGCGCTCAAGATTAAGCTATGGGTTCACAAAATTTGATAGTTAATGTATATTATTACTTCATGATGTTATACAAATTGCTTAATGGTAGATGCGCATTCTGATTCAGTTCACTGTGTGCGTTGTATTCACACAATCTGACCATGTTCTATCTTTCTACACTACTAGGTGCGCGAATCATAGACCATGTTACTTTATACAAGTACGCTGTTCAGTTTAACATATGTTTAAGTACTTTCAGATTTTCAGTTCGTAGTGACACTACATCTATCAACATTTGCGTTATTTCTTCATGATAATTTCCATTATGACACGAGACTGATCAAAACCCCGTATACTGGCAGCTGTGCACCGTGTGCCACAAGCAGTTCGCCAACGTTCATAGATTGCAACGCCACATGATCTCCCACAACGAGTCGGAGATGCTACGGCGCTTCAAATGTGACGAGTGTGGCAAGGCTTTCAAGTTCAAGCACCATCTCAAGGTAATTAAATAATTTCCAAATGTAAGGATTATTTCAAGGTAGTTAAATAATTCTTTACTTGTCTGATCGTTTTGCATATTGGTAGTACATTTCTGCAGCAATCCCTGTCAAGTGTTATGCTACCTGCTACTTCAATGTCGATATGCAAAACAAATATTAATAGGTTGATCCTGGTTTCTACTTCTAGCATAAAAGTTTGGCAACTGATTTGAGGCTATATTTTCGGAAACCAAAACTAAATTTTTTGTCGCTTTTTGTAACTTATGTCAGTTGACATGACTCACTGAACTAACGCAGAGAAAATTAATGCTAGTTTGTTATGTTATTGAAAGATTTCTTTAGCAATGAGATGGATTTTAGTTTAGAATTGGGAGCATGACTCCGTACATCTCTTTGCTACCAAATTGTAGGTATTTTACTTTGGAACCGAGGACAAGAAGCCTTAAAATGTATCTTAATGTAATGTATGTATCTCATTTTGTTCTCTTCCTCCTCGACAGAATAGAATAAGGCAATAGAAACGAGCCGTTTAGCCCATTCTTGGGTTACAACCCAAGTCCCATGCCGTATAGCTACTAGAAGAGCAAGAAATATTCATCAAATATTTTTGAAAGGGAACTTGCGTCTTATATGGAACTACGGCGTACAGTAGATGCAGGGGGAAAAAAATTTGAGATAGAGTTTTCTTCAATGATTGTTGTTTCATGTGTACTCCTGATACAGTCTAAGCCAGTTTACTAAGCTGTGTATTTCCAGTTATTGCAAGTTTACTAAGCTGTGTATTTCCAGTTATTGTAAGTTTAATAAGCTGTGTATTTCCAGTTATTGTAAGTTTACTAAGCTGTGTATTTCCAGTTATTGCAAGTTTACTATGCTGTGTACCTAGAGTTATAGCAAGTTTACTATGCTGTGTACCTAGAGTTATAGCAAGTTTACTATGCTGTGTACCTAGAGTTATAGCAAGTTTACTATGCTGTGTACCTAGAGTTATAGCAAGTTTACTATGCTGTGTACCTAGAGTTATAGCAAGTTTACTATGCTGTGTACCTACAGTTATAGCAAGTTTACTAAGCTGTGTACCTACAGTTATTCCAAGTTTACTAAGCTGTGTACTTACAGTTACAGCAAGTTTAAAGTAAGCGTATACTTCTTTACTTCCTTGTATAAGCGAACCTCCTGCTAATTTTGTGCTTTCAATTCTTGCGCAGGAGCACAAGCGTATTCACTCTGGCGAGAAGCCGTTCGAGTGCGAGCATTGCGGCAAGAGGTTCAGCCACTCGGGCTCCTACAGCAGTCACATGAGCTCCAAGAAATGTCAGGTGAGTAACTTTTACTCATCATGGAACGCTCAATTCCCTGCGGAACCTGATTTTGAACTCCTTTATTCCTTGCTGGGCAGTCAATGCGCCAGTTTTGCCCGCAAGTGCATACCGTCGACGATAATGTGTTTTTTAACTAAGTGGTATTTTGTGAATCGTTATAAAATTGTATTTGTATTATCCATGACCTGTGCATTGTATGGATTGTGTCATTTACTTGGGGGCCGAAATTTTTCACTACTGTTCTCGAATCAAACAGTTTTCTGAAAAACCAAATTTCGCCTTTCGTCTTCAATATCTTGGCTCTGAATTTTCACTACTTCCGACCCTTGAAACGTACTCAGTTGTCGGCAGCCGCCAGGCATGAGAAGGAAAATGTATATCTTGGTTACTTTAACTGGCAAGTCTCAGCGTTGTTGAGCCTAACACAGCACACAGTTCAGTTCTTTTGGTTTGAATTTTATTTTGTATATGCAACTATCAACTTTATAAATTTGCCTACGACAGTGTTTTTGTTTAACAGGAGAGTTACCAGAAACACGATAGGCATCCAGTCAATCAAAAGTATATCACCAACCAAAACTGAGGCGGGTCACTTATATCATAGTTGACGGGTCATGATAGTGAAACACCGTTCCGGTTTTGCGTCCTCTTCTTGGAGATAAGATTGGAATTTGTTATACAAAAGTAATGTTCTTGAAAGTTTGCGGAACGAATTTGTTTGAAAATCCTCATGCCTATGGTCAAGGAATTGGATTGACTACTGCTTTAGTGTAGAAATTTCTCAATAAAATTTTATGCAGTTTGACGAATGTTTAAAATTGCTGAACGGTGGTGCTGTATCTGAAATGTATTATTATAATAGGACTTTTTATATAAAACTTTCTCCGTCCGAGTACCCGACTATTGCATAATGGGATACATTTTATTCATGGGATACATTTTCATTGCACAAGGTCTGGAAACGAGATTTCACTCAGCTTAGTACTTTAACTTATATTTGAGGGCCAGCGTTGGCTGGGACTTTTGTAACGGTCTTGAATTCTCTCCAATACACACATACAACAGGGTAGTATCCCAGGTTTTTTGGTAGTATCCTAGAGTACACCACTTAGCAGGTTTGAATGAAGTGTGATGTAAGAAACAGGATAGCATTGTAATGGTGATGAATTTTTTTTTACAGATGGGGCGAAGCCGGAGTGCTGTATCTCTGCTACCACGCGGTGGCGGTGGTGGTGGTGGTGGTGGACCACAATATTCTGGTCCAAAGCGCCAAAACAACCCTGTTCCTCCATTCCTTCCTATTCTCCCTAAAAATGAGTCTCCAACACCCTCCGATTTAGGCTATTCTTCTCCCCCACATGCCCTTCACACTGATTCTAAAAACTTATCTCCATCTGCCATGCTTCAGTCCACTGCTCCAGTTTCTACTCATTCTGGAGGAACGTTTGCTAGTATTACGTCGTCAGCCATCGAGTCTACGCTGCATAACTCTCTGCAGAACAATCTGCAAAGAAGTCTGCAAGGACAGAACACTTTGCATAACTCTTTACAAAGTAACCTCCAGAACTCCATTCGTAGCAATTTACAAAGTTCGATCCAGAATAATATTCAATCTACTTTACAAAATGACTTGCAAAGCCTTACTCAATCCATCCAACAAGGGTTATCCCAGTATCATCCTTTGAATTCTCTCATTCTTGCTGCTCAACTTCATCCACAGTTGCCTCCCTTGCCTCCAATTCCTCCACTTTTGTCTCTTTCTATGTCACAAGCTATGGCTAGTCAAGCGTCGGAACAAAATGGACTAGAGGGTTTATCGCAATCTCGGCCTATGAAGGAAGAAGAAGAAGAAATGGATGAAGACGAAGAGCCAGGAGAATTAGTTATCAAAGAAGACCCAACAGATGAAGAGGTTGAAACTTTGGACAAAAGAAGTCTGGTAGAAGAAGGCAGACCAATCGATTTATTGTCTCCAAGAGACGAAAACCGCTCAGTTGGTAGTAGCGACAGCATAATGAACCATTCTTCTTTTGTCGAACTAGGTTCAAATTTCCATCATTCACTTAGGGAAAAGTTCTTACCTGTGTCCAGGAGCTTTGCGACCGGACTGCTTCCATTTCCTCACTCTCTGCAATCTGTGTTGAGTAACGTCAACAGCGATTTAACAAGACACCAGTTCAAACAAACTGTTGCCGAAGCTTCGACTGCTTCGCTTCTGTCATCTGCGCAATTGTCATCGGACTTGCGTTGCCTCCTGTGTGGTTGGTTTTCGTCCACACACTTGGAAGCCCTCACTCATTCCAGAAAATTGTGTCCATGCCTTCCTCAAGTCTCAACGGCACAAGAAGGCCTCCAGGAAGTTCTCATTAACGGTCTTGCTTCTAAAATTCACAGATTGTCGTCTTCTTCCGCTGTCTCTCAGCAAAATCAGTTCCTTTCGCAGCAATCGTGTGCTTCCATGAACCGTGGTGTCTGCAACCTGTATAAAGAGGATGAGTCGGGACCAGACACTGATAATTCTGTAAGTTCTCTGGCAATGGATTCCGAAGAAAATAGTCGTGATGGACGAAAAATTCGATCACGTTCGCACATTCGTGGAGAGCACTTGGACGTGCTCCGTCCTCTATATTATCGCAACCCCAGACCAAAGAAGGAAGAGATCATTGCTATTGCAAACCGTCTAGGTTTTCCTACCCGAGTTGTTCAAGTTTGGTTTCAAAATGCGAGAGCGCGTGATAGACGTGAAGGTCGTCCGGTTCCTCACGGTAACAATGACAGTTACGTTCATGCGAACAATTTTAGCTACATGCATGATACGAAAGTCTCTGGAGCTCAGGGTGCCACATTACATTCTGAAAACGAAGCTTCACTTCATCTTCCCTGCACTAATTCCTGGGCACCTTCCTATTCTCATGAATCTAAATCTGTGAATTCCATCCCCGGTGACAGCAGGCTTACCGACAACGGTCCTGCATCTTCTGAACTTTTGGCGTCAGCTTTGCAATCTTCTAGGTGTACACAGTCCACCAATAATATTGAAGCTTCTTACGATGGATCGGATTCCATGCCTTTGGATTTGTCGACTAAACGAGCTTTATCTCCTAAAGTGGCTTCTCTTCCATCGTGTTCGTCTGCGTCCATACCTGTAACTCAAGCTGCAACTTCTCCTGTTACATGTACGGCTGAACACGTTGAACAGATTACAACGTTACCTCTCCCCTCGAGCTCAACTGCTTCTACTGCGTCACCCGTTTCAGAGGCGTCCATTTTGGACAGCGCTGTTGTTGCTGGAATTTTAAGGTCTTGTGTAACTTCTCTGTCAACATCTACCGCTTCTTCATCCGTTCTCCCATCTACCTTGTCTTTTCAACCGACTGTCGTGGATGCAAGGGACAGTCACGCAATTCATACTTTCGGTAACAGCAATGCTAACTCATCAAACTCATCAGCTAACATTGTCCCTAACACTACCGGAAACACTACAGAACGTTTGCAATCCATCCCTGTTACTTCAACTCTCTGTGCTGTCAAAGAAGAACAAGAAAAAACTCCCGTGAGTTCTGTAATTGCTTCTACTAGCACCGGTGTCATTGCGACCACACGTGTCCCCGCCATGTCTCCCTCATCTTTGCCCTCTTCATCTGCTTCTTCCTCACGTCCGAATGATCGGGATGGATCTGTAACGCTCCCTGCAGATAGTTCTCTTGCTGCTTCCGGTGTTTCTACTACCCAAGTTGCTCAAAGAAGCGCCGAGTTTTTGAGTTCTTCTCTTGCAGAGAGATCTGCGACAGTTGAAAGGTTGGCCAATAGCTTGTGCACAACTCCTCAGGTCACTAACCACCACGGGTCATCTGCCAACCTCTCCTCTCAGTGCAAACTCGCACAGGTTCTCCAAGGACCAAAGTTCGGGCTAGCATCTCTGTACGCTCCAGAAAATTTAAACTCTGCGGAGAAACGGCCTCACGTGAGTATTGAAAGTGTAAAAATATTCCTTTGCTAACTACGTAGTCGTGGTGGGCGTGTTTTCTTTCGGAAAATAGTTGAGTGTAGATTTCAGTTGCTAATAGATGTAATTATAAATGCAGTATACTATTACACAAGATTATCTTTTCTTTTCGAACTGTTCAAAAGGACTAGAATAAATTAGATATATAACAAACAATCTGAAACTATTATATTTTATCTATTGGTATGGTAGCTTTCCAATAAGGAGATCTTTGTACATCCGTTGCTTGTTGTTTGTGAGAATTAAATTCGTCAAATCAAAAATTGGTAGATGTTGGGACTCTTGCTTTTTCTAATGGATTTCTTTCCCATTTAGTCAATACTCAGTGTAACATTTTGATTGAGATATTTTCTGTTTGCAGGAGGACCTTTCGCTTGAGGAGAACAAAAGACGACGTCTTGATGATGAAAGCAACGGAATTTTTCACTGCAACCAGTGCGACAAGACTTTCAACAAACAGTCCTCTCTGGCTCGCCACAAATACGAACACTCAGGTTTGTACTGTATGACGCCTAAATTCTCGTTGTGCAGTGATTACCTTGAATGGTTTAATCGCTGTTACATTCCTTGGATTTGCATGTGTTTTACATGGTTTGATATGTTTTAAAAGTACCCGAGTGACGTTCGAAATCCACTCTTTGATAATAATGGGCGAAAAGAGTCTGAGATAAGTGTGGAAACAAGCTGAAGGAGCGTGCGAAATACAGGGAGACTTTTTGGTACTCGGATATTTTGGACATAATTGACTACACTTTGGTTTTGCGCCAAAAGTAAGAAATAATATTCTTTTGTGCCATTGAATATCATCAAGAAATTGTTCAATGTGCTTATTACAACTACTTTTTAAGGTTCGGCACCAGAGAAATTTGTAACGAAAATAGACGGAGGTGATTTTTTTAAGATCTTTGGAGGACCAATTAATGATTTTTCTTGCAAAATTTTGGAAATTTGAAATGTAAAATGTTAACTACGCTAATGAAAAAAAATCTGCTTTCCATATTTATAAATTGCAACGTACTCTGAAAATTATGTTGACAAATAATACAATCTACTACACTAATCCTCCGAGGGATTATTCTTGAGAGAAAGTTTTGGGACTTAGTATTCCTTTTAGTATTAGCGTTTCTCAGAGTTATGTATGTTGAACTACTCGCAGATGGAACAGCAATGCTGGTTACGGGAGACTAGTGAGTTTAGCTTTTAGCCGTCATCATTTATTGCTCCTTGCTGTATTGAAGCCTGAGTATCGTATAAATGCCGTACGACTGTCTTCGTTTCTGTTCCCTCTTTTTATTGCACAGATTGTTCTTCTGAATGCTAACCCCGCTTTATTGCCGGCGTGTCGAGCCAAGTCAACTGAAATCTTGAAATTCTGAGTTCTTTTGGTACTATTTAAACTAATTCTTAACCGTGTTACATTGTAATGATCGCATTGAGTAGAATCGATGGTCAAACAATAATTATGATTATCCTTTTTGTCATCGTCTCCTACCTTATGTACTCGTACTTCTATTGAAATAGTTAAACCTATATCTAAAAGTTTCAGTTTCATATCTTTGTTGACAATTTGAAAGTAATCCTTTAAAATGGGTATTTTTTGGGTATGCTGAAAAAGTATGTTCACTAAAAGTAGCTCACAGGAGTAGTTAACATTGAAGGCATCAGTAAGTATACATCTCTTTGCTTACCTAATTTTCTCTAACGTTGAATGTTTCGGAATGCGTTTTAAGTACCATTTAAAATTCAGCTATACATGATCATCTTTCACCACGTTTTAATTTTTACGATCATTGTTGCAGGAGCCCGGCCTTACCAGTGTTCTCAGTGTCCTAAAGCCTTCAAACACAAGCATCACCTGACGGAACACAGCAGGCTGCATACAGGAGAGAAGCCTTATCAATGCAATAAGTGCCAAAAACGGTTCTCCCACTCCGGTTCTTATTCCCAGCACATGAACCATCGCTACTCTTACTGTAAGCCTGAGGATGGTAATGGCTCTGGCACTGATAACACCGGAGTTACTGGGGTTGGGGATGACAGGGACGATAACAGCTCGTCTCCAAACGTCGCTCTAAGGCTAATCATCAACGGGCTGGAACGCGCCAGAAAAGATGGAATTGGAGATGAGATTCTCAGGTCTCAAAGAAACGGTGATGTGTATGAGGAGCGTTGTCCCTCTCATATCGATGGGGAAGATTCCAATGACAGTTCTGATGAACTTAGGATCGTGACTGATCCTCTTCCAGCTTCCCCTTCTCCCAGTGGAGACGAGGAAGACGATGAAGAGGTTGGTTTGTCGAGTTGTTCAGGTCGTGGGCTTCCATCCGTGGCTCCCCAGAATCTCTACGGAGCAACTGACAAGGAAAATCTTTCTAGCAAGTGTTGAAAGATAAATCTTCCTGCAGTATGGTTGCGGTCTTGCATTTTAGGGATTTTTTTCCTATGAACTTGCTTTCACATTTTAGGGCTTCGTTCATATCTTCACTGGTGTGTCTGTGCTTATAGAGAGATCTGGTATTCTGTGAAAGTATAATGAATGGAGATAGCGTGTATAATAATCTTCTCGAAGATATCGTTGAAGCTGCCATGAGTAGACAATGGGTTAATGATGCTGGTGCCAAAACACAATTACTGTCACGCTTAATCCATGACACTGAACGTAATTTGAGTTGTGATTAGTAAAGTTATTCCCTAAAAGGGCTTGCGAATTCAAAGGTGGAAAACCCTTTTTAAAGTGCCATGACCGTAGCCATCGTAACCCAGGGTGCTGAATTAGTCCTATTAAAACTTGCAATTTTTAGCTTCTTCTTCCCACTTTTTATAGACTTAAGTTTTTCTCTGATTCTCTAGTTACAACTTTGCTCTAAGAAATAAGTAGATTATATTACATGAAGTTCCTATGTGGAACTCGGCTCTTTTATGATGGTCCTGTGGAAACTCTTCTTCATTCAAATCTCTTGCGCCTTTCTCCGCATTAAACTTCACCTTTCGGATAACTTTTTGTTATGTAAAACGTGTTGTGACGTCACGAGTTCCTATGAATGCGCGACTGAAAAAACTGACGTCTTTCCCTTGAGAAAGCAAAGTCCGCCTACAATGTAACTCTCAACCTGCCGTCAAATTAACGAAGAACAAGCGAGAAGCAATGGGGCGTTTCGCTTTTGTCTGTTATTCATCTGTGAAAGTTTTCACTGTTCACGCACCCACCATGAGTCGGTATAGATAATAATGAGAGCAGTGAGAACTGTGTCATGTTCGTCCATTTTCTTCTTTGTGTAATCGTCCATTAGAATTCTTTATACTCACAAGTTACTTATGACGTAAGTGGCTCTGAGGCGAAATAAATATTACGATAATATGATCATTAAACTAGATACCGATGGAGGCTACTGCATTGTGGTATACTTTCATTTCTGAGCAGTTTCCACCATTTATCGTCCTTTGTCTTTACTTCCTTTTCCATTTCTTAGTGCATCTCATCGACTTGAAATGAGTGTGGTGCGCGTCCATCAGCTCTACAGTAGGCTTAATGTTGTGCTCTTGAGAGGCAAATAAATGCTCCTCTTGTTAAATGTCCACCATTTTTCTTGGAACTTTTTGCAAATTCCTACTTTCTCGTCACTCGTGCATGTTGTTATTCTCTTTCTCTCTCTCTCTCTCTTCCTCTTATGCTAAGCACTTGTTAGCCGAACAAACGAACACTTTTAACCATACAATGAATAGCCTTTAGGAAAAGTGATCATGTATAACTGCTGGTGAAGCCTCGTCGCTGAACTGTCCGAAAATGTTACAGTTATTATATATATTATTACTATTCCTAGTCTTTAGCTGTACGATGTAACTCATGCAAAAATTTCACAACGAAGATGGAATTTTGTTACTCATTTCTACTTGGATGGAAATACGCTTTACCCAGGAGATAGGTTTTATTTAAAACCATTAATTATTGATTTTTTTTCAACAATTATGAGGTTTTTCATAAAGTTTTTGCCTCGTGCCACGTTTGGTCATGATTCTTCTGCAGGAGACTTCAATTTTTGTCTAATTGTGGAGATCTAATGCTTGATACTAACTAAAGTAATGAAAATGAACTTAATTCTTTTCCAATTCATTGGTGTAAACGGGCAAACATTGACCGCAGTTTGTAATATGTACGACAGTTGTGCAGAGCAAATGGCCCTTGTGTGAAAACATGTTTAATGATGGAAATTTTTGGGATACCACCGCGTGTACCTGTGTCAGTGAAGTGTCAAATTATCTGGCTGGTTATAAGGCCTTTTACCAGCGGGGGAGAAAACCGGTTTCTTCATTTTATTAGTTAATTTGGTATTGATGACTCTGTGTTAAGAACTTGTACCGTTGCTTGATTCTCAGTAACAGTTTTCTAATGATACTTAACACTATTGTACTAGGAAGAAATATGAAGCCTTCCAATTTGAACTCATTTCTTCGTCGATAGGAAAAATTAGTCTTGCTAGCTGGAGGCTAATCGATTATTTATTACGGTGTGGTGTGTGGGTCTACAATGTGCTTGTGTGTTGATCTTCCTTCTTGCGCATTCCTCTTCATTTAGATAAGCCTAATAATACTTAGAAATACAAAACTACAGCCGAACTGTGTTGTCTTGAGGTTCAAATGCAGAAATAAATTTCTATTGTTGTTCTGAGAAGTATTACCGTTAGATTTAAGACATATGGAATGTCCGATGCAGGATAGTGCTCTTCAAACGTCCATATTTGCTAACTTGCGTAATATTGAGGTTAGATTTAGGCGTTAAAACTGCTCCATGTCCCTCCTTATTCTTAACAAACTTTTTCAATCTCTCTATACTCTTCTATTATTGTCATCATCATTATTATTATTATTATTATTCAATAGCCAAATGAATAGCGTAACAGGGAATCGTGATCTTGAATCAGTTTGCATGTGCCAATTCGGTCTTCTCTAACATAGGTTTAAGCTCTCTCCTAGCTAACCAAATCATCACAAACATCCTTCAATTTCCTTGCATTCATATTTTAACCATCAATTGTCATAGTAATCAACGTTAAAGTTCATCATTTTCTTCACGTACATGTTTTTCACGCCTTTTCTCGTTTGCTCCAGTTTTCAACTCCTTCTTTTGACGGTTTTTTATTTATGTAATACATGGTATTATCTACATTAAACTTGCGTTTTCCTCACTTAAGTTTTTCTGCAATTTTACTTTATAACATGAATGCGTCTCGTGAGACCACAAGTTTTCATTTATTTCGTTCATTTTTAGGTCAACTCATGGTGAACGGTTCTTACTGCGTCTTAGTACTTCTATGTTCAATTAATTGTTTTGCTTCATTTCTGTCTTCAATTTTCACCTGAGTTTAAACGTAAATTTCTTCAATTTCTCTGGGGAAAGTTTGTGTGAATCAAGTATAAGAAATTATACGTGGTGTCAGCTCCATGCTTACTAGTAAACGTATCTATCATCTTCACTAATTCTCCACTTCTTTACCCTTTCATTCGTTACACTTTTCCATCATCTGAACGCTTAATTTTAGGCTGAGCACAACTGTTTTCTTTTTACGTATTAGAATTATAAAAACTTCCAGCCCGCATCTACTCATGATGCCAAAATTCAGATTGATATCCATAAGACTGATTTTTTCTCCAATTCTTCATAGAGCTTCTGGTTTGTTTCCTTGGTCATCAGAATACTTGTTCATTTTTCGGTATAATTTGTAAATGTTCAAGCTTATTGCAAAGTTTTGTAGCACAAGAGGTAACCTGAAATTTTGAGGATTAGTAAGAAGTTTGAGCTTGTTGATACCATCATTTCCTATTTAACCATTTCAACATATTTTAACCCTTTGAACTGAGGGTTTTTTTGATTCTGCTGTATTGTACTTCCAGACTACACTTCCCCGGTTGGTCTTATTTACAGTCACATATTTGTCTACTTCTCCCCATTAGATTTTAGCCCTTAAACTGACATTCGTGACATGACATTTCAACTACAAGTTATATCATCTTTAGGTTCTATTTTACCCATATTGATGACATATAGGTAAGTATTCAACTAAGAAATAAATCATAGATTAGAATATTAACAGTAACATCAAAATGTCACGAAGTTTAAGAATAGAGAAACTCTAGTTTGCACTAATTTTAAATTTTAAATCAGATTTTGGGTTTCATGCTAAATGTTTACATTTGCTACTGTTTTATTATTTGTTAAAATTTTCTCGAATGGCTGCTGGTTAGTCCACGCGCCAAATTTTAACCCTTATTTCAGTCTTTATTATTTGCCCATTTTGTGTCACTCGTTCATTTGTCTCTTTATTCCTACATGTGTTCTTGCACCCTGTTCGCGACAGCAAGTTTAAATAACATTTTGGCATTCTTTCCATAATGGATGAACAGAACTAGATCAACGTGAGTCACATTGATTAATACTGCTTATTATCTTTTGTTCGCGGAAATGATTTTTAACAAGTTCAGACCTGTTTATTTTCATTCATTAGCTTTACAAACACAGTTCGAAAAACGAAATCATTAAAGGGAAGTACCTAAGTAAACTTGAATAAGGTAAACTTTGGAATTACTGTCTATTCGTTGTCTCTTTCATGAGAAATTATTGTTTCTCATTTCAAGTAGACCTCGCAAATGCTTTGTGAGCTCACATGTTTCTATTTTTTTTAGAAGTGACTAAAGCTTCCAAACTGGTCAAGCTTCTTTTGTTTATTGTTATGTTTCTTTGTGTTCTTGACAGCCGTTTAGACGATTTATTTTACGTGCAATTTTGTTCAGTTCTGAACACCTTTATATCTTAAGTAAATGAAAAGTATTTTTGTTCTTTTCTTGTTGTTATATCATCAGCTGTTTTAGTTATTAAATCGGCCTTCTAATGAATGGGAATTCTGCTGAGAAGTAGTGGAACAAAACGTCTTTTTTGTTCGTAATTCACGAGGTTCTTCCCCTCGAATCTTTTGACATGTATTCTTAATTTGTACAACATTCAGATTTCAGTTATTTCACATTGTTTTAATTTAGAATGAGCTCATCATCGTTAAAATACATCTCATGCATTATTGAATGGTACGATCCATTCTGACACAAATATAACAATAATAATTATGTCTTTCATGAAGATTGTTGTCTCTTCACAGTTTCTAAGAAGTCATGCGTTGCGTCTCCTTGAAGAACCGTATTCAAGATAGTGGCTTGAACGGAGTAATCTAATTTGTTCTTGCATACACCCTCAACATTCAAGGATCCCGTTAAGTATCCTAATGCTAACGAAGCCACGTCAATTGACTTTCTTGTGTCGTAAGAAGTAACCAATTAATCTCTTTCTCAAATGAAGCTCAACTTCCTTTTCATACTAATAAAGTGAATCATTCCATAAAGATAGAAAACACAATTGAAAATCACTTCTAAAATTTGGTCGAAATCTGATATTTTAGAAGCTACGTGCAGTGTGATTGGTCATTATTACTGAAGGTGAAATTTTTACACAATAATGATTGTTCTCGAATCATATTTCGTCTGAATAGTGTGTGAATGCTCATCGAAGGCAAATTGTTTATCCCCTTGTTTCATGTTCATCTTGGATCCCTAGACTGTTGAGCGATCCATGCCTACCATTCGCTCCATGTATAGTTGAAAATAGGTCATAAGCATATCGTGCTTCGTAGCTTTATTTTTGTACAATTTTTTAAAACACATTAAACTGATGGTATTTCATTTCAGTTTTTTTCATTTCCTTGATTTATTTTATTTTCGTTCTATAGCGACAAACTTTTACGAAAAAAATATTAACACGGCGACTGTCGGGATTGCAGTTTTAGAATTTTTATTTTCTTGGTTATGGATTGCAAATTTACCTGGATCTAGCAATGGACTTTGAATTCTCTTTCACTGGTTATCGTCATTCATCCCTGATATGTAGCCATTTTTTAAATCGTTTTGATTGCAGGTTACGTAGATCTTTTTGAGTTCCTGCTGATATTTTTAAGTTTCTCGACTCCTCATTATACTTTCCCTATTTGCTCGGTTGCGCGCTCTTTTTCTTATTAGTTAATCACATTTTGTCTCGCTTTAGCATCACCGTAAGCGAGACTTCATGTTTCAATGCTTTCCATTGCTCCCGTTTCGTCATCCAGTTAATAGAACAGACACAACGATGTATTTCCTTATTAGAAAGACTAGTCATTTCCATAACTTGAGTGATAAAGTTCAGATTATTTAAGGAAATCCATATTTTGTGTGCATTAAGTATCGTTTGTTTATTCACTAGTGCGTACCAGTGTCATCGTCACCGTTCCAAGTGCTTCCATCGTCATAATGCAGTGCTTCGCCTTCGCTCTTTGTATTAGAAACGGGAACTTACGTCGTCTCGGAAGCCTCGAATATGTTTTTTTGTGTTCTACCCGTCCTGGAAAAATGGATTTTATGCTCTGAAACCGTAGGATCACTGTCATTTTTAAATGCTGTTGTCCCACAATCATGTGTGTGCAATTTTGTAGGTTCAAACTAAATTGTGACTTAATAGTACATAGATACTTCACTCAGAAAATATGGAAACATCTTAAAGGGACTGATGCGCTAACTTTATTTGTATTGCTGTTTAAATTCGATTCCGATAAACCATTGCCGTTTCAATTGAGATAAACCATCAGTGATGAAATATGAAACCCTCTTTTACCTCTATATAAAACTTCCCTAAACTTCTACGGAAAGTTTAAGAAGTGTGTTAGAATTTTAGGTGAACAATTGTAGTATCTTCTAGCTTCCTTAATGTTTAAAGAAATCATTGCAGTGAATATGTATAGCCATTCAAGTTGCATTGTATAACTTTTTGTGTTCAAATTTCTGTTCCCTATCATCATCATCAAAATGCAGTTAACACTGCTTTCAAAAATACCATCTATTTTTTGGGTTTGAAATCACATGTTTTCGATGGCGAACGAGACAACGATAGTTCCTTCATAATTGTAATTTTACTAAAGCTTTGACGGTAGAAATTTTTTAGCTTGTTGTGAGAGCTGTCGATGCGAGCCTTCGTGCGTGTTATGTTGACCCATTTTAAAACGTGCTTTCTCCTCTAGATGTGTCTACCTCACGATGAAGGGGAGGAGCACATTTCTGTAGTATATCAATTGATCTTTCATTAAGAATATTCTGTCAGCTTACATCTGGATAACAACTTCGTAGCAACATGACTTCCATCTTAGGCTCAAATGAGAAGATTCAGATTGTCTTCCGGTACATCATCAGTTTGATCTCAGAAAGTATTGGTATTGTATTAAGCTACACCAACACCGGTACCGTGATAGGTTTTTTCAATTATTTTGGTGATTATATTCAGCTGTGGAAATCAGCTGTGATTCAGCATCGAAATCTGCAGGGCGAAACATACTTTGTGCCTAATCGAAAAGCGTTTTATCGAAATGTTAATGCTGGAGTGGATTCTATACAGTAGAAATTCTCTTCGAAAAATTTAGAAATGTTGCTTCTCTTTGCGTAAGTCCTTCAACAATTTGTCGGTTGTCATGTAGAAAATTTAACATTCAAAATGTGATTTTATTTGGGTACATCGACTGCGCAACCATTTGGGAAAATTGTTTTTAGTACTTTTTAATAGCTGAACAGATTTGAAGGTATTGGATTACTGGCAAAAGTCTAGGCCTGGCCTGACCTTAAAGCTTGCAGTATATCTCTACTAAAGTAGATCAGTCTACAATAACTGTCTTAACACTGCAATACAAAATGCTTTATAACGCAAACTCCCCCACTTCTCACAGTTTAGACACGGGTCAAATTTTGAAAAAAAAACTGCTATCATTTCACATTCATGTAATGCTATTTGTCAAATTTTGACATTATCATCGAACCACTGCCCCTGTGAGTGAACTCAACATTTTCATCTCTTTCAACCATAGTTTCCAAGTTCGCTCTTTAATGAAACATTTGCAGAGGTTTTACAAAGGCTATTTCGAAAAGCCGTGGAACGATAGCGAAATAACTAGCAAAAGTTTTAGCGAAATGATTTTTTTTCGAGGTTACAGGTGTTGACATGCTTCCTACCTTCGACTTTTGAAGTATCTCAGTTCGGAAAAGTTATACACTCTTTATTTGCAGTATTATTGAGAAGCTCTCGACATTACTCGTGATGACCCTCACTCTTACGGCTGTTGTGACCTGTGTCGAATTTGCATTCGTGAGCCCTGGATTTTGAAGTTCAGCGACTTTTAGAAGACGTTTTTGTGCTTTCCAAAAGAAGTAATAATTCGGCCAATATTTGGTCAGAGGAGTTCACAAAAGCAATCTGTGATCCACACAATATAAAAGGCACAATATAAAATACAATAAAGACTTCAAAATGAACGAACTTCGCTTAAGCTAAAATCAAAATCTGTAGGAAAAATGACTATAAGAAAACGTATTCAATAAAAATGACAATAAATATAGGTGGGCTACTTTAAAGTTATCTCACGTGGTCACTGCCTCAATATTATTATAATTACCCGTATTATTATATTTAAACGTTTAGTCACTTTGGTGATACATGCATTCCACGGACGATAATTTGTACAATGGTTGTCATGAGTTGAAATATCAAAACTATATCGTACTTTAGTGAAGTATTTTACGTTGACTCCTATTGTTTGGGTGTTTAACAGTTTTGCTCAATTTGAACGCTCGACGTCGTAGTGGCAGTCCTGGGCGAGCATTTCAACGCTATGCTAGCCTAATTTCTAAGGTTTGTATAATTACCTTATCCTATATTTTCTTGTACTGATTATAATTAAAAATATCATCAGAGCCTGATTTCAGTATCCTATTTTTTTTTAAACACATGACTTGTGTACGGTTAAAATTTATTGCAAGTCGTCTAAGAAACTTAATCTTGTATTCTGTGTGGATTGAAATGAGAACATATTTGGGGAGAAGTACATTTATGTGTTTCTTTATCTATCAATAATTTTTCAGACTTTCGGTCTCTCATCAAGTGAGTTGCAAAAAACTGAAAAACCACCAGATCATTGGAAAATGTACCCTGTTTCGTTAAAAATTGAAATCTCCGTTCCTAAGTTTACTTGAAAGAAGATATTGTTCTCATTATAAGTTCATATAAACAACCGAATCCCAAATGAAGGTTTTCCCATGAACAAGAATTTCTAGAGGCGCATGCATTTGTTATGCATACTGTATGTGAGTGTGTATACACAATTTATGCACATTAAATCTAATTACTTTCAAAAGAAGTTAAATATTATAATAATGAATTTTATCGTTCACGTTTGAACAGAAAACGAATATATTTATATTCGTATATATATAACTATATATTTATAGTTATATTTCGACTACGTGGAAAGTTCACAGAACACATTTTACGTGCATGAAATGGTGTAAATATTCCAGAACATCTTCAAAGTCTCCGATAATTTATAAAATTGTAATCACTATTTTATAAAGACTGTTTTATTCAACTGCAAGCTATTCCATCTGTGAGATGGAATTTATCATAATATATTACTCAAGTAAATTTAGAAGCCTGCACTAAAGCATCTTAAAGCTTTATACAAACAGCATATGTATTAACATCACTTTGAAACTCTGCACCGTCAGTCGATTCTAAAAAATATACTATCAAGTTATAAACAATTCAAATGAATGACTTGTTTTGAACAATTAAATTTTATTAAACCATGAGTTTGTATTCTTTGATAGTTCGTCATATGGGAATGCATTTGCTGAAAATGTGCTCTTTTAAGTCCTTGGCTTGATTGTCCCAGCTCTTCATCATTAGTTTTTCATTTATATCTTTTAAAAACGTCCAATGGTTGGTTTCGAGATCACCGTCAAGTGCACAAATAAAAGTTAATAGGCAAATAATAGTGCTTGAAATTAAAAGTTGAAAATATTGCGTTTATTTTTGTTAAACCTTTCGAACTAATAAAACGCATCGTGATCATGTACCGCCAAGTTCATTATTAAGTCCCATCATAAGTTATAATTGCCTATTGTTATTGCAATTATTGATAAACAAGTGAAAGATTTTTCAGGACTGAAAGTATTTCTCGAATAGATGCACAACATTATCACTTGAACTGTCTCTTGAAATAATTGCCGTAAAACACGGAAACCTCTTCCTGTTTTCTCCTAAGACACGAAAGAAAAAAACATTGGGTTAGTAGAGACCCGGATCTAGTTCCGTAAAAGTTCTCGAGGTGTGATGATGTGCTGTGTTGTGCAGGCTTGAACTTACGGGAATTTGACGGTAAGTTCGATACTAATGAAGTTTTGTTTGTGCCAATGGTGGGTTAATAAAAGTATTTAAGAATGTTGAGTCTATTTTTTATTTACGTTCACATTTTTGATTGAAGCTCACCATTTTTTTCAGCGAAAAGTGGTCACCCTTGGAATTATTGTAGGTATTTATTACTCATTCTGTAGAATTCTGAGTTCATTATAGGTTCGAAAACGTTTCAAGTAGTTGAGTCCCTTCTAGGATGTTTTAGAAATTAAGTTGAACTTTCCTTAAGCCGAACTCTCAGTAAAACATTCCTGCAAATTTCTGAACTTTCAAGAATTTATTTTTAGTATCGTTCTTTACCTTAGATTTTAGAACTAATTCGGTGATTTTTTTTCCCTTTTATTCGTTACTCAGTGTATTGGGGAATCTTGGATTTAAATTTTCAGCGCAACCGACTGCTTTCTTACCGTTCTTTTTTATTCACGTATTTTCATTGGAGCACTCGAGGACGTTGACTACTTACTAAAAATAATTTGATCAGTAAATATTATAATAAATCGTTATGACCTCGTGTTGCACATAAGCAACGCAATTTTTATTCCTAAAAATGCAAAGTATTTAAAATTGAAATCACAAGCGTGTTGTCTTAAATCAAGTATATAAATATCATTTGAACGTGTTTTGATATTCTGCAAAAATAATTAATGCATTCGCCTACCCAGCTGGACGACGAACACAAGAAGTAGCCATAGGAGCAAAATAATAATTCTGGCGCTAATAGCTTTAAAGGCTGAAGCTTTGCTGTAGTAACTACGGTCTAAATTGAGACGGCAGTGAGGTCGATCGCTGGCTGTAGAAAATTAGAAATTTTAAAAAATAATTTATGATCAAATGAAAAGTGAACGACTGATTTTTAAAGAATTTTCTCCTTCAACATTACCACTTCTAAATTACGGCAATAAATGTTTTATTCATAAACAGTTTTAAATGTATTTATTAAATACTGTCGTCTATGACTTCCTCTCGCTAAGTACGACAGTAAATGTTGCAATGTTGATGCAGGAAATTTTGTGAAAATCGGGCGTTGCGTGACGCTTGACTCGTTAGTTTCGAGGCAGCACCTGTAAACTAGAGTGCTATCTATGACTGGGTTCCATTCCTTTTTTAAAATTCATGAATTGAAATGTTGTAAGAAAAAATTACCGTTTTTAATTTGCTGTGAAAAACTTGAAAAATAATTCTTCGTTAATTTTTTCTTTGTCACCATCGAATTTTTGGGTTAGGGGATCGAGCTTAGGATGCCGGGGTTGGAGGTGCGAGTTTCAACACATTTCATTCAAAAGGGCGTACCTGTGGGCGCGGCTCCAGTTAGGTAAGGTGTCAATTTTAGTCTCGAGTGACTATGTGCACAAAGTAAAGATTTGTATCGGCTAGGTGTCAATTTTACAGAACTTTCTAGTGACTATGTGCACAAAGTAAAGATTTGTATCGGCTAGGTGTCAATTTTACAGAACAGTTTAGTGACAATGTGCGCAAAGTAAAGATTTGTGCATGCTAGGTGTCAATTTTAGAGCTTTCTAGTAACTGTGGACAAAATACAAATTTACACCGGTTATGCCATCGCAGGAAACGTTAAGTATTACGGACGCCAGGCTTTAGAGGTTGAGGCTCTCAACGTTTGGTGGGCTTCATAGATGCCACTATTTATTTAGATTGGGGGCGCTTCTGAGGCAAATGCTTCATTTTGAAGATTTTTTTAGTGCATCTCATGCAGTTAGGATGTTTTAGGTGCTTGTGGTTACCTGTTACTTTTTATGCTTGTTCTCAATAATTATTTTGTTCTTGCTCTCTGGAACATAGAGTCAAGCCTAACCTCTTCTAATTCAGACTGAAATGTAATCCTAACCTCTGGTTATTTTAATAATTACTATGATGTCTGAACCTTAATTAACCTAACTTAACCCAGCTTGACTTGATTTTGCCTAGTCGTGCGTACTTTGATTGGATTTCAAAATGGTCGAGTAACAAATGATGATTGAGTTTAGATGTTCTACGTTTTTTAATAAATATTAATGAACAAGTGATAACCTGAAAAATTAAAGTTAAAATTAGAAGATTTTCTAAACACTCGATGGAAACCATTGAAATAGAATCGCATATCGAATTCTATTTGGAATAAATTTTTCTAGTAAAGGGACAAGTCTTAAAAAGCTTTTTTCAGCTTTCATCCAGTTAAACGTACCATGAATCTAGATAAATTTATTTTGTTTATTCTGTGTATTTATTTTTCTTACTTAAACAAAAGCTTGACTTGTTTGAACACCTGATATAACACAATATTCATTAAAATCTTTCGAGCATAGTGGTACAAAATGGGTATCACTACCAGTCGTCAATACGACTGCAGCAAGGGTAACCAAACGTCGTTTTTACGGCAAGCAAAGATAACACACGATGTTCTACTGTAGCTTCGCAATGGGTTGAATGTGTTGGGGCATCATTTGTTCTTCAAACAGCCATGATTTTATGTCGAAAGGATGCTGAATGTTGAGTGTCTTCTACAGAAAAACATCTGCCGGTTGCTGCTGTGAAGTTGCTGAGAATCTGTTTTAGTCTCTAATCAAGCGCGCCCCATACTGATTCATTCATATTCAGAATTAGCTTCCTGCCTTCTTTCCAAGCGTAGCGTTAGATTCTTAGGAAATGTTTGTATTGGAGCCTATCCGTGAATATTAATGAGGCTTGCGCTCCCGCGTATTTGCGTATTGAAACAGCATTGTAGAAACTAGCTTTGAGTGTGGATTTCGCCCTCCCTGCTATACTAGAGCGATTTCCACGAACAAATTGTTTTAATATTCGGTGGTGTTAGTTTACTTCACGCCAACCAATTCCTCTTTATTGACTGTGTTTTACGAGATTTTGTACAAGCTTTCTGTACTATAGGCACATGTATCTCGTGGTGCTAATAATTAGGATTTCGCCGCAGATTCTCCTTCATGAGAATTGGCATTAGTGTTGTTCACTGCATTTTGGAAATAAACATTTTTCTAGGATTGTGTAAGATTTCTGAGCTCTACTTGGGGAGGTATGTTGATTGTGTTTTACATTTGTCAATGTATCGTGTGGATTGGGAATATAGCGTTTTGCAGGACTAACTTCAGCTACAGTGATACTTTGAGATACGAATTTAATCCGTTCTGTGATCTCATTCGTAAGTTTAGTTATTAGTATGTCAAATCAATTTTTCCCATTGACAATAAAGGGAAACGGATCTACCCGTTCAAATTTTCCCAAAATTCCCTCAAAGGCACTGCAAAAGAGTTTTTATTTAATAATAAACGTATTATACTGAACTAATTTAACAGAGAACACTTGCCTTCAATAACTGTTACAATTCTTCACTTGATTTAGCTTGTTTGGCTGCATTACCATCCTTTTCATCACTCTTCGTTGGCCCCTTTCGCATGAAACGATCTAACGAATTTTGTCTCTGCCTCTTTTTCAAAATGTTGCGCAAATCAGTAAGGCAAATGCCATTAAAGAGGACAGCAGCAAGACCAGTAGAAACTTTTTCTGTGTCTCTTTTCAATAAAATCGGAAAGCATCGAACGCGTCATGTAAACTCGCATGACTCGTATGAGGTTTTACCATGTTTCGCCATTCGTATCTCGAAATAACATTCGTATGTTAGGCGGAAATCTGAACAGAATGATCATTCGTATGTTAAATAATTCGTAATTTAGGACATTGGTATGTCAAGGTACCACTGTACTTGCCGTATAATTGACTTTTTCCCAGGAGAAGTTTGTAGGTTTAATTTTGTGGTTAGGTTGGCATTTTCTTCCCTTTTCTATGTAGTTCTTTGTGTCGTTGAGGAGGCCGACGTTTCGTGCAACCGAACTCGGGCCCGCGTTTTTCCAATGCCTCATCTGTTGATTCCATTCTTAAATTTTGATCGGTCTTACCACGTTTATTGCGATTTCCTAGCTGGTGCAAATCTTTACTTTGTACATACAGTCACTAGAAAGCTTTGAAAAAATTACAGAACCTAACCTGAGTGACCCACCGGTGGGTCGCATCGCAACAAACGTGTTAATACTGGGTCACTCCATGGCAGAAAACCACAGGCCTTTAACTACTACACCTTGTATTTTGATAAAAATTGATGTATGGGGTTATCTTATAGCCAAAACCCACTGGTGCAAATTTTAGGCCTCTACGACTAATACTTTCGAGTTATAGGGGATCAAGTTTTGAGACGGATGAAAATCCCTCCTTTAAAAATGCAGTTATCGTCGTCAAGGTATATTGAAAATATAACATTTTATATATGATTTGAATCAGAAAAGAATAAGAAATTTAAATGTTAAATTTATAATCCTATAAATATTAGTATAACAAAGTTACTAACTTTAAAAAAAAATATTTTTCCCCCTACCCGCCACAAGGATTTTGAAGCCTTTAGATTTTTAATTTTAATCCATTTGCCTTAAAAATGAGTATAGACCATTTATTATGCTTAACAGACAATACAAATGATCCACCAAAGCAATTTTTAGGGGAAATTCTATCCAATTTGATCCAAACATAATGGATTATTTTATTAAATTTATCCATTAAGTTATTATCTTAGAATTATGAACATGAATATTATGGAAATACTCTCAGCATTCAATTATAATTACATTAGTGGGTAGCTAGTTGCTACATTTAAGATTAAATGATGCTTGATTAAATCACCCCCAAAATTTTACCCTCTATAACTCGAAAACTATTCTAGAAACCTAAAATTTGGACCCGTGGGTTTTGGCTATAAAGAGATGTAGCGATTGAATGTTTTCAGTGGTGGTTTGTCATGGAATGAGCCTACTGCTCAAATACGGTGATTGATAAAACTCTTGAATGTGATAATGTGACAGCTGCTTATGCTGATTAAACATCAATGGTTTCGTTTTTTTAAGAGACTAGTTAGTCAGATATTTTTCCGCGTGACTTGTACCTATAATTACATTGTTGGTACAGGGAATTATAGAGCGATAAGGTCAGTGTGTCGTACGTTCTACGTATACATACGAGTGTGGTCAGTTTTACCTAGACAAGCATGTCAGAATGCGAAATTTAATACATACAGTGTATTCACATTATTTTGTCGAACCCATGTGCTGTAGATATTTCTAGTGTGCGTCTGAATACTGTACTCGAGTATCGAGACGCACACTAAAATATATTTAAATAGGAATTTGATTTATTGCTGAATTTTAGCCCTCATATGCCAGCGCTTTCTTATTCTTAATCTATGGTATTTTTATGATGAATACTGCGGAGCTACCTCAGTTATATCTTATGTTATTTGCAATTTTATTAACTTCCTATTTGCATTCTGCATAGTACAATTCTCAGTATTTTTAACTGAAGCAATGACCTTGTGTCAACATGAAAGGATATAACGCGAAAGTTTTCGTTCGAAATAAATATGATTCCTACTTGCTATACGCAAGTGCGTTGAAATCCATAACTTTTGATAAAATTTCACGCGCCAGGATTTTGTTCTTTCTTTAATTGCTAGTTTTCACAGAACTGCGGGTACTTCAAAGTAATGACCCGTGTTCTGTGAGACATGATCAAACATTTAGCCATTATTCCATATTTTGCTCTATTTTGGGCTCCAAGCTAAATAGTTGTAATGTTTTTTTATATTTATGAAACATTAGTAAAAAGAATGAAACATTTTTGCAATTTTGTGTGAACGGGTGTTGAATCCTTTCTTCTTCACTGTGTTCGTCGGTTGTATTACATCAACTGTGTTGGTTGTGCAGGGTGGTCCAAATGTTACTTTACCATTAAGTATTTATTACTCAAAAAATAGATACAAAGTTTTAGTAAATAGTGAGATTGAAAGAAAAATACTGTAATTTTTGCATCATAATGGAGACTGACTATAATGACTTACGAATTCAAACAATAACATGCTTTAGAAGCATCTAAAATTAGCTAATCAGCGGAAGAGAGAACAGCACTGGTGAAGTAAGGAGAAGTTTCATGAGCAGATTTAGCATGAGTTAATTTGAACCTTGTGGTTTGTTTTGGTAGCAAATTTCAGATCTTACGGGATCTGTTACTGACAAAAGTCGAACTGGAAAACCGAAGTCATCCTGTAGTGACGAAGCTGTTCAGCGTGCAAGTTTTAGTGTTAAGATCTTGTCCATCTTGAACACAGGGTGTAGGTTGATTTGTTAAATCTTCTCATGGAACTCTTCCTTCCTCCAACCACAATTGTTTTCAAAATAAACATTGTTTTCAAAATAACTTTCCACAATTGCTGCTTTCTCTCTTCCGCTGTGTATTTAGCTTCTTTAGGGGGTTCTAAAGTATATTATTGTTTGAATCCGTAATTTTTATTATGGTCAGCCTGTATCATGAATGCAAAAAACTACAGTATTCTTCTTTCAATCGCAATTTACTAGAACTTTATATCTATTAGTTTTTGTTGCGTAATATATGCTTAAAATGGTAAAGTAACTTTTGGGTCACCGTAAATTACATTAACTAAACTTGTTGGTTGTATTACGTCAACTGTGTTCATTGCCGAACTTGCTGTATTATATTCGAAATTATATTCTGAGCTGAAGCTTTACGTATATCGATTTACCTATCAAGAATTCATTCCAAAACATACTCTCCGAGTTGCCAAGTGACGAAATTTTTGTTAAGTTAGCTTAATTACTGTATATTTGAAGCGTAGTCGTCTCTTTTCCACCTATTTTTGACATTTTAATATTAATTTTGGTTTTATTCAAATTCGCTTCAGTGATAGTGTTGTTTCTGAGGAAAATTAAGCTCTAGTTGGCTCTTACGTCTTCTGTTCTGGAAGAACAAGTGCGGTACCTTTACTATTAATAGTATAGTAATATAGTATTTATAATATAGTATTTGTATTAATAGTACAGTATGGACACTGTGTGCGCACATCACTCGCAATAATGTGAAACTTTAATTGTCCTATTCTGGGATTTTAAAATTTATATTAAGCACTAATGTATTACTTTATCAAATTGCTTGTATAGTATTTTATGAAGAAATTATAAATTGGTTGTTACACTACTATGCCTGGGATATTGTTATTATTTATTTTTAATGTTACTAACTTTCTGATGTTTTCCATTTTTTTTAAAGAAATAGGCTCACATATTCGCGCAAATTTCGCCCCTATTGCACTCATTTGTTGAAGACTCGATTCATCCATCTTTACTTGCATGGTACGACATTTATTCTTTCACTACTCGTTACTCATGCTATGTTTAAGTTCAGGGTGCGGCTACGTAACTTCCTTTTTTCACAACCTTTTGAAAGGCAAAAAAGGAAATTGTTGCCGCACCTTGTATCTGATAAACCATACATTCGAATTGTTTCACGAAGCTGTCAAGTGTTTAAACTTGTAAATGGTTGCACTGTTAATCGTATTTGCTTCTCGGATTAACAGCGACTTCCACCAGTTACCGTGTATTGCACGTTTATTGATGAAGGTATACAGTAATTTACCTTTTTTCCGCACTGAATTAAGGCAATGGATTCTGCCATAACTAAACTGCCGTCAATTTTGACCGAGACACAGCTTCTATTGATTAAATTCGTTAAGGTGAACTGACAGCTCTATTGCACTAGTGCTCTAAGACAGCTCGTGCGCTGGTGAATCACAACACATGAAAACCTCAAAACAAATCAAAGTAATAGTTTCTTTGCTAGTTTTTCAATATTTTACTAAACGTTTTGAATATCGGGTTTATATATATCTAGATTTTTTGGAGACGAGATGAGAGAATCAAAATCATCACTGTACCTTGAGCCATCAAAGTGAACTAAAGTGAACCAAATCTCTCATCTTACAGACTGATGAGATACATGAGGGCTGAGGTCAATCTACAAATAGTTCCACGCAAAAAAGGAACGAGTTTTCTACTGCTGGGAACTACGATACGAAGATAGCACCAAGGCAACACTAGCAGCTATCGATGCTGAGTGCTGACACATGAAGAGTTTTTCACGTGTAGATGAAAAAAGTTATCTCATGTACTCACATTCAACGCTGAAGTAAATCTGGAGTGGGACCCACGATGCTGTTTTCAAACGCTGTAACTCTCAGAAAACGTCCTTCCCACACCGCTCGCATGACAGGTAAGCAAGTAGAAATGAAGTTCCTATAACTAGTGATAAAAAGTAACACAACCGCCATACAATCTCACTGATTTCCTCAATCCTATGTCGTGATGTGTAGTCGATGGACCTGGGAGGCTTAGTTCTGTTTAAGGGTTGCTTAATACCTGGTAACTGTCATTCCGTATATACGTGCTTTAAAAAGGTCTTCTCTCATGAGCGTACATTAGCGACTTGATATTTCTCATCTGCGTATATTTAGCTATAATGAAGCGGGAAAACGTTAATCCTAATACCTTGACTAAGCTGTGGGATACGCTTTATTTGAGGACTCGTATTGAATTTTTTATTTGGGTCTTAGTGTTGCACGAGACCTCTTTCATGAGTATTGACTGTATGGATCCTTTATCCTTTCATTTTTGAAGTTTCGTTTGGAGTAGCTTTGCGATTTGTTTTCAAGGATCTCTGATGTTACGCAGAGATCTTTTTTAATGTATTACTACTCCAAACTCGGATGTTCCTGCTTCGTTGATTTTAAAACAATATTTCTGAATATTTTCGAAAGGAGTAGCGGGCTGGATATAGTACGGCGAGTTCTTGTCTGACATACAATTACCACATTAACACGTTTGTTGCGATGCGACCCGCCGGTGGGTCACTTAGGTTAGGTTCTGTAATTTTTTCCAAGTCTTTTAGTGATCATGTGTACAAAGTGAAGATTTGCACCGGCTAGGCAATCGCAACAAACGTGTTAAACAAAACATGGACAGGAAACATGCAAAGTGAAGCATGGAATATCCTTAATTTGAATGGTTTTACGAGTATGAGCGTTATTTTAAAGGCGTTTCAGCAGGTTTTATTCAATTTCTAATAGTTAAAAAAGTTTTGTTCGGTACGTAACTGGAGAAATATCCTCAGTAAAATCTAGTCCTAATTATTAGGCAATTACGCATGCCTTAGCTCCTTGCAACGATCACTCCTATTGAAGAGTGTGCTGAAGAATAATCTATCTCTGTTCTGGTTCTGTTTCTCTTTATTGGGGAAGATCAGCGTCTCGTGTAACTATCCTCCTCACTTCAACTTCATTTATGTATTGTATTATTTAATTTTTCGTCTCGTTGAGATGCTCACAAAATGTTAGATTTGGCTAAAAAGGTTCCATTGCGAGGTATATCACTTATTCATGTAAAATTCGCTGCATTTTTATAGAAAGGTTCTATGATCCATTTTTAGTAGTCAATACTACAGAAATTTAGGTTAATAAGACTGGTGTTAGCATATATAATATATATTTAGGTGCATATACGTCGATATATAAATATATATGTTCGAGATATATATATGTTCAATGTGACTAAAAAATATGCCGCGGACGAAACTATTGTTTGGTTACAGTTGATAATTTTGTTTACTTTTCAACTGTACTATCGTAATCTTGGGAATACGTTGATAAAGAACAACGCGGAGAGACTAATGAAGCCAAGCCTTAAACTATCATCTTCAATCGCTAGTTTTTTAACAACTTCGTTGGGGAAAGCAGGATAAGGTTGTTCCCCTATGCATTTCACCGCTTTATCCAGTCTCACGCGCTCTCTTAGTACGTAATCGAGCAGCATTGATTACGAAGGAGCTCATGCTTACTAAATGTCTTATTCAGAATTTGAAAGGCGAAACCGTGTTTAAAATACTGAATATTATTTTATAGAATTGGTTGGAGTCTAGCTTCATAGCTCCATCAGTAATTTCGTTGAACTGTTAGAGTCCATGTTGAAATATGGACTAATAAAATTCTGGGAGCCTGGGAATCAAGAAACGTCATAACAAAATACTTCTTATTCTTTGAAGGAAAAATGTTAGGATTTTTTTAACGTTACAAGCATTGAAAACGAATTTTAACATTTTTGACAATTTAATTTAGGCTTAATGTAGTAGAGCGCTATGGAAGATGACTTTTGCAAGAAGGAATTAGATTGGAATAAATGGTGGTAGGGAAATGAAAGTGAATGTGGCAGTTATTAAGAAAAGGGTAGCAGTTGAGGAATGACTGCAGGTAAAGAATAGTGACGCATAGGACAAACAAAGTTCAATGTCCAAGAGAGTATCGTATAAGTAATGTTTAAGAATAAAGTGAGAATCAGAGGGAGTGCAAGAAAGGATGGAAGTACAAAGACGCTAACAGATGGTAAGATGAGACGCAAGAGATAGAGGAATACTTTTAGTAAGTATTGAACGTAAATGAAAGGCACTGTCATGGACGTATAGGTGACAGGAACCAGTGAGATAAAAGCGTGTGCGGAACTGCTGGTATAATTAACTGTTGACTCGTTAAGTTAAGGTGTGCCTAGACTTGTGCTTGTAAAAGCGGCTACTTGCATTATCATGCTGTCAATAGTGCCAAAGTAGGCTTGGTGTCGTAGAAATTTCTCAATTTCACTTGTTTACACAAGGCTGCTGTTTCGTCTACTGACGACAAGGCGCTAGTTTGTTATACGATTACTATAAATTTAAACATCCCATACCTTGCTTGCAAACGCACTATATGTAGCTGTATCGATGATGCTATTACCGCGACGACTAAACACATTCGGAAAGTACCGTGCACTTATACTCCATTTATCTAAGAACATTTTTCCCTGTGATATTTGACACGCTGCAGGTACATGTATATATGAATTATAATTAATATAATATTGAAAATGATCATCCCTTTCAATGTATCGTTTTTTGTTTCAAAACAGCAGTTCGTTACTCAATCGAAATTAACTTAAGTGCACAATACCTTCCCGAACACCATGTTATAAATACCAGTAGAAATATAAATGAAATCTAGCAGGTACTCTTCGTAAAACCAGTAAGAATCGAATAAGTTTCTTTTTGAGAAATTTTATAATGCACTGCTTACCACGTACTTTTAACGTACTCTTATTTTAACTTTTATTTGCATCATGGATTTGATTTCACTGAAACTGGATATGAATAATCTTTATATTTGGTCGTTTTAAGGAAATCTATGAAAGTATCGAGTAAAATAATTAAAAATGAAAAAATTAGTTTAAAAAATTAACATAGTTTAGGCTTTATTTGCTGGAGGTGCTTGCAGTTTCGGGTTTAAAATTTCTTTAGAGAAGTATAATTGTAATAATATTGTCGAAACTGTGATAGGGAATGAAGAGGAAAATACCGGAAAAGTATTGATACCAAAATGGCAGGTACATTTTTTTTTCTTTTAGGCCCTGTTACACGTTTCCTTATTTGAAGACTTTTCGCTGTAGTACGCACAAAACCACGTAAGACACAAAAACTTTGATATTACATTAGGATATAAGTAGTAGCAAACGGAACACGCGGCAGATATGCAAAAAAGTGAGAGGTTTTGCGAGTTCTTTCCTCTAAAATACAGAACGCATGTAACGGGAAACCGTGTGCATTTGCATATGAATTAAAGAAGACACCGTGTGCCACTGCGTATCCACCCTAAAAAATTATAATTGGAATGTCCATTTCCCTGAGTATTCACGCCCCCAATTCGCGCGTTCGTTCTTTGTGCTGCGCTAAATGCGAATGCTCTGACGAATTTCGTTACTGTCGCTGCTATCTCGCCTGAAAGCAATTAGTCACAACAGAAGCGCTTTAAAGTTTAGGCGTTTTAGTACCTTTGTGTTCAGCCAACGTTGAAATTTAAAATATATATAATTCATATTTTACGTATATATATGATCCATTGACTACGAATTGAATAAATCTTGAAATACTGAAATGAATCTCATATTACAGATAAATCCATTTCTGAATGGAAACTTACCAGGAAAGCGTAAGGGCTTGATATCAGAATTTTCGTTTCGATTCAGTTGGAATTTGAATGCATCTGAAGAAGGTGGGTGGGCAGAATCGTGGATATTTTCTGGGAAGTCAAGTTGGGCGGTAGCTTTACGTTATGGTTATTCACTGTTATCTGTAGCTTCATTGACGTTGATAACGTAACAACTATTGAAACCTCGGGGCATCGCTTTGATCTTTTTAGGCTCTTCGCTGATTAAGACGTTTCCTATTGGGGTTAAAGAAATAGGGTTCGAAAGTTGTAGGTTGCGGGGACGCAAAGAAATACTATCCCTTTTAAGATGACTTCCATTTTTATCATTTGTAGCTTCTAGTTGAAAATTATTTTCTGGCAGAATCCATTCTTCACTTCGTATGTCAGCTTGGTCTTCATTACTTGTATTCCTTTTCAAAGCAATATTTTCTTCTTGCTCATAAGGAGATTGAAGATCATGCCAAGCAGCAACGCTTGTCTTGTCCTACGGAAGAACAAAACAATTTTATCCTAACCACAAAAATGAACATGCATGTGCATTCATATAATCGGTGATGATCAAATCAATTTTATGAATCAACACTGCGGAAAATATATTAATACCATACGAAGTTCTGTTTATTTAAGTTACGTTTACGAAAACCGCTAGTAACAGCTGGAAATGCTTGCCGTTTGTCAGAAATTATTTGTTTGGTAATATTCAAAATCTCGAAAGTACATTCAATACGATTAGTTTTGACAAAGATATATACGATATACCAATTTCATATTTGTGATTTGATAGTTAAAATTCAGGCGCCCAATTAAAGTAATGAAAGTTATTAATCAAAATAAACTTCATAATTACATTGCAAGTGAACTATTCATAATTATACGACTCTAATTGTAATAATGTTCTCGGCTTTGGACTCTAGCAGAATACGTTGGATTCTCTTGCCCGTCACAAGGAGAACATGCTAATAGCATCTATCCTAGCTATACATAGTTTTGAAGAAATTTGCTTTTTCTTGGAGGTATGCTGATTTTCATTTTCAGTATAACTGTGGAGTATAAATAGTGGATAGTGGAGTATAAATTATAGCGGGTTTGATTCTAGGTTAGAAATGCTTCGTTTTTCCTGTAAGAGGCCGATGTGTCACAATGTAATTAGCTTGAGTGCAGACGTTTCTGTTCCTGGAGTTAATTGTTGACTCGTTGATCCGTCGTGATATGTAAACGGGAGAAAAATTATTTCGACGATAAATCAAATGTAACAGTGATACGTACGAGAAAATGCTTACGAAACGATATTAGTGATGTTTTTTTAAACACGCTTTACCCATACATGTTGAGTAAGGTTCAAGAGAAAGCTCCATTTTTCCCATATCACCATTCTGATATACGGACACGGCCGTACATCGTGCATGTTTATGTATTGTAACTACTAACCTTCGTGTCGCCATGCTCCATCCGACTTGAAGCATTCCCTGTCTCTGGGGAATAAATGGAGTTTCGTGAAGCTGAAAGCACAAGCATAAAATATTACCATATTATCAAAGTATATGAGATCAGAGAAACAATGTTCACTTGATGAGTGTTCGCTCAAAGCTACCTGAGTGGCCTGATCCAAACGCGTCCCTGATGGCACGGCGCCGTTCATCCTCCCGACATCCTAGGCATGGAACAGCCAGCAAGTTCCCCCTGAAATATTGTAGTAATTTACTTGAACTTTTCCCTATAAATAAATAGTAATAACGAGAAAAGTCGAAGCTTGTGCCAGGTTTAATTTAGTCGCTTCGGGGCTTCCATAAAAATTTTCCGTTACGAGACGAATCTGACAACTTCAACAAATTAGTAAGAAATTGGTTAACTAGATTGAGAGTGACATGTCTCATATTGTGAGAAGATCACGCGCGTGCTCAACCGAAAAGTTGACATCGTTCAAGGTTATTCATTTCACTTTGTTTATTACATTAAGGGTGTAACAATCGATTCTAATAAACTTTTTACGATAACCTTTAATTCTTGATTGAAAAGTAGAAGGCCTTAAGCAGACTCAGTTAAATTTCCAGGCTGACATTCGTTGTTATCTTAGCGTATTCGTTAGTTTCAGTAGACATGAACAATCAAACAAGAGTGTAATTATATAAAAGTACTAGTAAACCACTTCGGCTTACCATTCCTTAATTCAAGTAGCACCACAGAAGTACGGAATGTCCAGTGTCTCCTACCATTGAGCGGAAGAGACGAAGTAAATATTCTTGACAATGAAAAGTGAGAAGAATGAGATAAAACCGAAAACAACTATTGCAAATTCCCATGCTAAAGAAAAGTCATGACAGAAGATTAAAATGCAGGGCCTACAAAACTCGAGTACTTATTGTACCGCTCGAGAGACGAAGATTGTCACTTTTTCGTGAGTTGAAAAATCCTATGCCAACATTGATGAGATTTCTCATGCCTCGTGAGAAATTTTCTAGACTCTCAAATTATTTTATATAGTCGGTAGGCATCTAGATTAAGAACACGGTAGTAAAATTAGTAAACATCCTGCTTTCAGTATGATAGGATCAGTAGCCATTTGGTGAGTAAAATAGTACTTAAATTTAAAGGCTTTTTTTCTAGCAGAATGGGGGTTAAACGGATAAAATATTTACATATATCAAAGTTATTGGGAATAGATGTTTTTTAATATGTATATTTTCTACTTTATTGATAACATATTGGAGAGCGGCATGTATTAGTGCCACCGATTCGTCAGTATTATATAACTACAACATTTCTTCGTGAAAATTCTGAAGCCGATATGGCATGGATATTCTGCAACTGGCGAACAAAAAAAAGGCAAGTGCTGAAGCAAGAACAGAGAATTCTCATTAGAATAGGTAAAACTTGTACTAAAGGAAAATCCGAAATATTTATTATGCTCACCGTGCCGCAGTCTCAGACTGTACAACTGTGGAATTGTCATCGCTCATCAGGCCATCTTCAAAGTGTAAATATTCTTCTCCTCTGTACGAAGAGAGTAAATTGTTTAGAGACGATGTGCTGCCAATGGCAGAGTGCAAGGGACAAGGAGAGTTGCTACCAGACGCAGCAAATGGTGTGAGAGACCTCGAAGATCTTCGGATCACTGAGGCTGTGAAAGAGTCCTGCCGCACAGCCTGGAAACGCGAGTTTTGCAATACATTTACACATCGTACCGAGTGCATTTCAGACTGTCTTGCAACAACAAGCCAAGAACAGATCACAGAAACAGTGCAGCACGAACTAATCAGACAACTACCGACTACAATAACCGTATACAAAGAACTATATACTTTTTTGAGGACACGAAAACGCTACATATGTACTAAGTGTTTATGAAGTTTTTAACAAACGTTATATGAATTTACGTCAAGAAACATAAATGACCATTATTTGCTAGAATAGTATCTGTAATACTGGATATTTTGCATGTAATTATCAGCCTTTGGGTAAAAATAGAACTTTTGCTCAATTTCAAGTCTGCAAATGTAAGCCAATATTGACCAAAATAATAAACTAATACCGGCGTAAATGGAGAATAACGAAGTTTACTGCAATCCCATTTGAAGATAGTTAAATTTTTACATATGATATAAATAATTTAGAAAGTCAACCTTTATTCAAAATATTCTTTTAATTCAGTTAAAAATGTTGTATGACGTTGACTCTATAGTATTTAAATTTTTAAAATTTTATAAACCCTTTTTACCCTTTTAATAATAGAAGCATACAATCTAATAGCACTGCTCCAACTGTTAATGCTAATAAGTGTTATTGCTAGTAACACTAGTAAGTTAATAGCAAAACATTTATGATTGCTGTGGTTGAATGCATTCTCATAATTATATTTGTCCATGTGCCTATCTATTCATACTGCGATCTATTGTCAGTCAGCCAGGCACTAAATGCTTCTTTACTAACGTGCATGATTGATGCCCTTATTTAGACGGCATAGGACTTGGGTATCCACCCAAGAATGGGCTAAATGGCTCGTTTCTACTGCCTTACTCTATTCTATTTTACTAACGCTTATTTGATGTACCTGCAGGACTGCCTTCATGAGCTTAAGGGTGCCTTCTCGTTCCTTGATGAGGACATCGTCTTCAGGTTTCTACTGCCTTATTCTATTCTATTTTACTAACGCTTAGTTGATGTACCTGCAGGACTGCCTTCATGAGCTTGGGGGTGCCTTCTCGTTCCTTGATGAGGACATCGTCTTCAGGCTTCACCTTCTGCTTCAAATCTCCCATGGTCTGTTTCAACAGACGCCTGAAGTATTAAAACGAGATCACCGATCGTCCAACAGGTTGGAATTAGTTCATAATAGTTTTCCTACTTTATGTGTGCATGGTTTGATAAATTACAGCACGATGAGCTGTATGTCATCGCAACTTTTCTGGATCTGAGATACAAGAGAAAATTCTTGTAACCATATGTGCATCAAAGATGTATTGCGAATTTGGGTCATATGTGATGAAATAAAAAACCAGGATGAAGGAAAAGTATCTGAACACACAAGAAAAAGGAAGAAAAATATTGGCGACATGTACTTTTCAGATAGCGATGCTAAAAAACTTTGCCAAGCAGATATTTCCAAAGAAACTACTTCATTCATTAGTTGCATCTACTGAAGAAATTACTTATCCGGCATCACAACTATTTTCATTCATTATTTAGGGCTGAAACTAATTTTTCATAGCTCAGTTTAAAAAAAAGTCAGGACATCTGCATCCGCAGATACCGAAATTCAAAACCTGCATCCGTGGCTATTGAAAAATCCACATCAATTTTTAACATAACTGCATCCGTATTTGCAGCAGTACGGATGGACTTTGTGGGAGAACGAGCAAAAGCTGCCGTACACTATTGATGCTTTCATCAATCTTCGTGCTCGCCTACTACTCCCTTTATCCAATACTACCCTCGTCCCCATAAGTTCCTTGTACCGGGCACGAATTGACGGATGGTGGATCTGTTCCATACTTCATTCTGTAGGTTTTGCGCACAACTTCGATAATCAATATAATACAATAGAACAATTCTGATTTAGATATTTTATGTTGTCTTTGTAATTATTTTTTGATTTGCAGTCTTAAGGGAAAGGCTTGAACGAGTGGAAAAACTCAAATACGCGTTCAAGAGTATTTAGTACTCTAAAGAGTATTTTCACTCAAGAGTATTTAGTAGCGGGATACAAGATTCGTTTCTATTGTTGACACACCGTTAATTGAGTATGAAAATTGTGCTTGGACTTATGAGTTCGTTTTCTTTCGTCTTTGTAACGTGAACTCACAATCAAAAATTTAGACTAGTACTACGTGAAAATGACATAATCAGCTCTAACGTACAGAGTGATCAGTTATTTTGCGAAGTGAGGAGTGCTCTTACTTTTTTACCTAAGTTATTCTACATCTAGTCTCTTGCATTCAGCTTTATGGTCGATTTACGTGAGAGGTCATCGAGTGAAGTTGAAATATTGAGTATAGATACGAAATATCCTGATGGAAGGACTACGCCAAGCGAAACATGATCACATGAAGAAGCAGTAGTCCTAGTTTCTGAAGCGTGTTCAGGAAGAGCTTGTTAAACTTACCGGGGTGTAGATTGTGCCGACGACTACACTACGTATAAGTGTTAATAGCTTCAAACATCAAATTCTGAAGCAGCACAATTCTATCCAAAAACCCCTTATATCAAAAGGTAACACACCACTAAATACAATCATATATATTGTGCGATCCAACGGACACAATACCGACGGACACAATATCTATCAAGTGACTCGAAAGCTACCAATAACTAACTTAGATGTGCAATTCGACATATGTGAATGTTCTGTAGGAAATCATTTTGGTTATTAATAATATTTACGATTTCACCTATGTATGGTGCAGTAGAACGAAAGGTACCAAGTCAATCATGGGTTAACATCAGGTTGAGGACACAGCAAACATATAACTACTTCTTAACCTAACCATAGCAGTGCAATTCTTGCTACACGAATATGTAGCTATTAGCTTCATAAATGCTGGATTTCATTTTATCACAAACATCCATTCAATAATATTTTATTGAAAAAGGCAACAGGTATGACCTACCTTCTTGCTGAATAGCTTGAGGTCACATCAGACAGTTTACTGGAAACAAGAAAATAGTAAGCAGAGGCGAGGCTAAAGCCTTTAAGTACGAGGCAGTAGACAAGGACAGCTAAGATTAAAATTATTTAAGCGCTGATTTGTCAATGAAATGAAGCACTTGAAGTGAATACGATGAATGGAGCATCATTGCGGAAGAAGGTGCGGTAAAAAAAGCAGTTAGTAGCACAGCAATGATATGCATGTAAATGTACATGCTCCAATTATGTAAGATAGTCGATACGTCTTGAAAAATTGAACTTTTCAATATTTGTTCTTTATGTGACAATCACGATTATAACTTATAACAACTTGAAGATAACATCAATACGAGTATATTACTACTTGAAAAAGTTTTCAAGAAGATCTCGTTTAAGATTTTATAACAAAAAATATGAAATGACGAGGCTAAAAAGTATTCAATATATAATGCTAAAATACTTTTCTACAGATAATTATCAGAATTTTGCATTATAATTTGTACCTTGTACTTCAGAATTATTAATTGTCAATTTTGCGTCCTTTAAATATTGAGACATCTAATCGGTGTCATTTACATCACGATTAAAACAATGCAATGGGCTGTTACCATTTACTGTGTTTTAACAAGTCTATTACCGCTGGAAAAGTTTTTAAAAAGTTCTCGATAAAGATCTTATAACAAAAAATATATATCTATCGAACTTTTTGAAAACTTTTCGAGGAGTAATAAACTCGCCATGATGTAATATTAAATTTATGATTTATAATCGTGATAATTGCCACATACAGAAGTGATATTAAAAAGTTCAATTTTTCCAGGTGTATCGAATACTTGTTTACCTAACTGTACTTTTGTATTATGTTCAATATATAATGCTAAATTTATTTTAATATTTTGTTAGGTGTCCTTGTTTACTATTACAACCAGTTTTCTGTACTTTGAAGTAAGGTTTTTGCACATACTGGCAGAAATGCTTGTCCATTCTTCTCTGTAATCTCTTTTAAATCATGCAAGCTTCTGGGCTTTCGTCTACCCACCCTAACTTTTAGTTCTCTCTATAGATTCTCTATTGGATTAAAGTCCGGAGACTGGCTGGGCCACGGCAAAACCTTGGCATTATCTGCCAGGCATTCTATAGTTGCTTTCTCAGTATGCTTAGGGTCATTGTCGCTGGAATTCCGAATCCTCTCCCAACTTCATCATTTCAATTGACTGAACAATATAAGTAATATATAAAAATAAATATAAGTGATGTATGGAATATGGGATTAAGTTAACCTGTATTTTCTTTTGAAAAAACTTTTTAGCATCAAATATTTCTGACTGGAAGGAGTAAGACTTTAAACTGCTTAAACTGGAGGCGAATCAAATGACAGTACAGTAGAAAAAAATTCAACAAGGTCTTGAGTAAGAAAATGTTACCTTATGTTGAACGCCAATTCATCGCAAAACTGACTGGCAAAATGCCAGAAAACATGAGTGAACCTCAGCAGTGTGTAACACGACACTCCTCAGTTGTCCAAGTGTCCTAGTTGTTCTAGTAGTGAAACTTTACGCTCCACTAGTTCAATGAAGTGATGAGCTCTAATGAAAACCCTACCTGGCAGCCCTCAAGCTGACAAAGTGAGCATCACATCTTTTCAAGTAGCTAAAAATGTGATTTCTACGCAATACATATGATGAAATTCACCCATAGTTGAGTACACCGGCAAGCGAAGTCCATTTAAGAGACATACAAGCTGACTTGCACACAAAGCCACATTTTGCATTTAAAGCTCCACTATGAAAGAAGTAGTCTTACAGACAAACTGGCATAAATAATTTTGAAATGTATTTTTTTCATCAGGTTTGATCAGAATTTGCTAAAATATATACATACAAAAGTCAAGGACAAGCGATAAACAACGCACACTAAGAAACAAAAAAGTCGCATGCACCCAGGAACCTGATAACCAATTCGTATGAAATACCTGGCTTTCTTACGCAGCACCTCCTGGGCTTGAGGGTAGTCGCGGATAGTTTCGTGTAAGTCAGCTTTGCTCAAGACGAATAAGTTAGAGAAGCCACGAGACCTGCACACAAACACACGTGTATACTGTTTACACTACACACACACACACACACTTTGAAGCTAGGAATACAAGTAAAGTTTGTGCATTACCGAAGCTGACTTGTTCAACGAAATCGACAGAAAAATACCCTTAGTTCATACACAAACGATGGAAAATACTAGGTATATTAAAAATAAAAAAGGTAACAAAGAAAAGAATTTAATCATTTTTAAGAATAAATCATCCACAAAAACATTGAAAATTGAGTAAAAGTTCTTGTTTAAATGTTGAATACTAACTGAGAAGGAATGACCTAAAAATACCAACAACATTTACAGTAGTACAAGGAGTATCATAAAACAACTTGTACAGTGTATACAAAACTTTCTTTACTATACAACCATTATTTAATTCTACTGAATAAATCCTCAATGAAGTGAAGTAGGTTTTAAACAAAGTGATTGTTGCAGGGAGAAGATCGAAATATTATGACAAGGAGTTAAACTGAAAAATGTTGCGTAACGAACTGCTTTAAACGGAAATCTCTCATCTAATGTGTGTCTCAATTCACTTCTAATCAGTTTATGTAAAAATGGATGATAATGATGTTTCATGAAATTTTAAAGAACGTTAGGATATGCCCTTATGATATTTTTTACTTGAATTAAAAATTCGGCGAAACTCCGTCTATGTGTAAACATCCGTCTGTATATCACGGGAAACGCACCAGTTTTTGTACAACAGTCTTTGATTTTTTGCTCCAATCAGAACCTATTGTTGAAGAAATGTTTCGCAGGTAAACAACATTATCATTCATTTTTATGAAACGTGTGCGAAAACTGGTGCATTTTTCGTGATTTACAGTCCAATATTGGCATACAGATGGAATTTCAGACATTTGTATTTGTTTATTTTTTAACATAAAGCTATACCCTTGTTTTCTCGAGAATTTGAGAAAAAATTTTTATTCGCGCAGAAAGTGATCAGAAGTGCACTAGGAAACATGTTAGAGCATATATTTGCGTTTAAAACAATCAGAAACGCATCATTTTTCAGTTTACCACACCCTACTTTTTACCATCTAAAGTTTGAGATTCGATAGCAAAAAATCTAAGTCAGTGGTGCAAAAACTGATGCGTTATTGGTGATTTACGCACGAATACATGCATACAGACGGAGTTTCGTGCAATTTTTATTTTTTGTAAAAAACAATCAAGTCTTGAAATGCCGCAATTTCCAGTTTAGGCGAATTTGCTTTTTACCAACAATACTTTGGAATTCGCTAGGGAAAAATCAGCTACAGTTGTGCAAAAACTGATGTGTTTTTCGTGATTTACGCGCAATTATTTGCTTGTAGACACAATTTCACGGAGTTTCGTGCAATTTCGAATTTAAAAAAAAGGATAAGAGTAACCCCTTCCCTTTTTTGAAAATTTTTATAAAAATAACTTCCCGTTATTTTGCACCCAAAATGATTAGAAGTGCATTAGGAAATACATTAGATCAGAGATTTCCATATAACACAGTTTAAGATGCCACAATTTCCAGTTGACGCAAAATTACTTTTTACCAACAAAACTTTAGAATTCGTTAGCGCAAAATCAGCTACAGTTGTGCAAAAACTAATGTGGTTTTCGTGATTTCCAGGTCGGGGTCTGGGTGTTCACTGCAACCTCTTCAGGTGGGGGTCCATGCAGATACAATGTGTATAATTATGTCAGTGTTTCTAGGCATATTAGGAGAAGAATATCTCGTATTCACTTGTCTATATTTGATATATCTGCCCTAGTTAGTTCTCTGTAGTTGATATACCTCCCATAGTTCACTCCTTTATACTGATATGTACACAGATTTTTAGTGTTTTATCTCTAACAAAAGTCTGTAGTATTTAGTTTTTCACCCCATTTTTTAACAGAATGTTTTACATTTGCCATAATCTTTCCAACATACACTATTAAAACACATCTTTTTATTACAGGTACCAGTACTGGGGGCATGGTACCAGGTGGAGTTGGTGGTGGTGGCAGCGTGACTGTGGTGTCACTACATTCACCACGCCCACCGTGTGGTGGTGGTGGTGGTGGTGGTGGTGAGCAGCTCGGGTACTCCAGTGGCCACTGCTGTGCTGGACAGCAGTGGAAGCAGGGTTGCCATAAACACGGACGGTGAGGCACCATTTATGGTACTGAGTGCGTTTTCTTTTTATTTATAGTAACAAACACTTTTAAAGCCAATTTATGGTATAGAATTGTTTAAAAATCATTTATGACATAAGTTACTTTTTGAACAATTTATGGTGTTAAACATTTTAAGATTCATTCATGGTACCCGATCCATTCTAATTTAATTTGTCATATCAAGTACTTATTTCATTTATGGTACCCATTACTTTTTGACTTTATTTAGAGCATTGAGTACATTTTAAATTATTTATGGTATTAAAATCTTTTTAAATCTGTTAATCGTCCATGTCAAGTTTTTTAAATTCATTCATGATATCAAGTACTTTTGAAACTCTATTTATGGTATTTAGTATTTGTCAAATTACTCATGATACTGGCTACTTCTGACATTTATTTATGGTATTTAATAGTTTTAAACCCATTTATGGTGTTGAGTTCAATTCAACGAGCCCATGAATGGCTCTGAAGGAACTCTTGGACACCAGTTTGGTCGACTGGTGAGCGAATCTGCTTGCGAGCGGAAAGACCCGGGTTCGAATCCAGCTGCCGACATGGTTGACGCGGCTAGAAATACGGCATGGGACTTGGGTAAACAACCGAATAATTATCGAAGTAATTATCCGACCCAAGAATGGGCCCGAAGGTTCGTCCCTATAGCCCCATTCTATTCTATTCTTATTGTTGTGCTTTTGTGCAGGTGTTGGGTGGTGACTGTCGGTTGTTGGGTAGTGAGTGTTGGCAGCTGTAACGTCAATAGGAGGAGGAAGCTGTACAAGAGATGTAGTCAAGCCTAGGTTCGAGCCTACACGGAGCAGATGGAAGTTCTCCACATCTTGTGTGGGGTTGTGTAGTAGCACTGCCATCCAGGCGCAACTGGTGGGTGATGAGTGAGGGGCGGGGGAAATGGTGGGTGATGAGTGTGGGGGCGGGGG
>VCRD01000825.1:170239-199827 GCA_006783055.1 Trinorchestia longiramus | reverse complement strand
AGTTGACTTTGTTTTGTAGTATTCTCAATTTGAAAAATAGCACTGCAGGTGAAATTAAAGAGATCATTAATATCTTGACTGCTATTTTTTGGTTAGGAGTCATACTGTCAATAGAAATACACTTAAACAAAAACTAAAGAAGAGCATATGAGGTAAAAATTACACAATATAAGCCTCAAGAAGGAACAACACAGGAATGAACATGAAGAACATGTATTGAAAAGTGTATTCAAAAGTTAAATAATGGAAGAAATAGTAAAAGCACAAGAGAACTTAATATGAGTAACTCATAGACATAATTTCTCAAGAGAAACTGAATGCAGTGGAGTAATTCATTAGCCACCAGTATATCAACTGAGAGTAAATTAAGTAACTCGCGTGCCAGTTGAACAATTCTTCACAAAGTACCAGATGACATAAAAGAGTAAGTTTTGTGCTTCTACATATTGACAAAACCACTGAAACAAGAGAACTGAGAAGGTACTTTTTCATAAACAATACCCCTACAAAATGGTTTACCACATTATCTAGAAAAAAATGACTATGCATTACATAAAAGCTGAATTACTTAATTCAACAATTGAATGAAAGCCTATTCCACTAGTAACCTAATATAGAACTAAACTCCATGAACAAGAACTAAAAACTAAGATGAGTAGTACTAATGACATCACATTGTCATTCTCATGGTACAGTTATGTGAAACAATTCTCAATACAAGGTGTGGCACCACAACTACTTTGTTTCAAAGCAAAGCACTTTGAAAAACGAAGATATTTTGCTGTATTTACCTTGTAAAATATAAAATTTTATGATACTTATCCCTAAAGAGAACACAGAAATACAAACAAGTGATGCCAAAAATTACTGCAGAATACTTACTTGACACAATGAATGAAATTTAGTTACAATAAGTGCAGGTGGACACAACAAAATATTAAAAGCTGGACTCACTTCTCAAATTGAGCACAAGGATTGTCAGCCAGCCACAGACTCTTGAGCTTTGGTAGTTGTCGGAGGTAGAGCAGTTCATTGATGTCTTTGATGTTGTTCTTGCGAATATAAAGTTCTTGAAGGTTTGGGCACCATTGAAAGTCAACCAAAGTATTTATCTGGTTCACACTGAAAAATAAAGTCAAATAAAATATTATGATCTTTACACTTTCTTACACCTGAGACCCTCAACTTTATACTTATATGGAAAGAACAAGCTTGATATCGATGCTAAAATTGGGAATAATTCAAAAATGAAGTTGACAGAAGATTCAAAAGTACAACATGAATGAAAAATGTCATTCATATGAAATATTACACCACAACATTTAATACATTAAGATAAAAATATTGTAATATATTTAACTCTGAGGATTCTTAAACTGTTTTAGTTATACAAATAATACTGAACACAATTATATGAACTAACACTTGAAAAAATTTTTAAGCATAAAAATGCAAGGTTATTTTCACAGTAAAATTGAAATGAAAGCAATAGAGATTACTGATGAAATTTAATTTCAAGATAAAGAGATTGTTGGTGATAGGTACACTTGCAACCTATATCTCATCAGCAACATTCAGATAACTAAAATTAATAGATTCTATAGCACAAAAATATCAACACGAGTGACAGGTTACCTCAGAGAAAGAACTTCCACATTAGGAAGCTTTCGGATGACGGAGACATCAGATAATTCACTTCCCCTGGAACACAAGGTTTACCAATCAATAAATGGTAGCCATTACTAGCACCTAAAAGGGACATTTTGAATTTACTCTTGGCACCAAAATTTTTAACTTAGCCTAAACCTTCATTGTAGCTTTTGAGCACATTATTTTGAAACATGACTCATAATGAAAAAAAATGGGTCAATTATAAAACATTCTGATACAAGATCCTGATTTAGTGGTTGCTATACAGGGTGACAACATTTCTGACAATTTTATTTGGCTTGTATTTTTTCATTTTAACACAAGACTAACTTTTTCAGGAAGCAAGAACTAACACAAACTCTCAGATTCAATCACTATTAAATAACATTCAAGCTAACCTTTTTGTTTACACCAATGGAAAAAACAAAATGAAATCATAAAGCTTTACCAGGTAGGAAAAACTTCAAGTGACATTATGGAAATTTTCAAAATATCAGAAACTAGGCCCACAACTGTCACCCAGGCTAGCAAATGCTTCCAAAAGGCTGTAAGTGAGAAAGATCAAAACAGGAATGGCTGTTTAAGAACTATAATGACTGAAAATATAAAGAAAAAGATTGCCTCTGGTCTCAACTTTCAGGCAAACTTTTTTTTTAGATCTTAATTTCTTCTGATATTTCCCATATATTATTTTAGAAGTTTAATTGCACTGCAATATCTTGCACAAAGTAAAAATATTGGTCAACATTTAAATACATGCTAAGGCCTACTGATTAGAAGCAACTACAAAAATGAAATATTTTTCTTTCAAATCTGAAAGCAAAAGCATGTAAAGAATTTCAAATAAAGCCAGTTTGAGATAACACTGGAATCTAAAATATGCTACATTCATTAGAAGATGTTCATGGTAGGTTTTTATCTTGTCAGCATAGCTAAAGTTAAAATATATATCCACCTTTAATGTATTAAAATAATTTGGTAGGACACATTATTATCCAAGTTTTTCTAACAAATTACACCTGTACATTTGTATTCTGATAGAAATATTCATTCTCAATGCTAGTAAATTTCAAAAATATTGAAGAATTTAATTTCCTTCTGATTTTTTAAAAAAAATGAAGAAACTAACACAAAAGTTACCAAATATCTCTAAGGGATATGCAGATAGACTATATGCCTCGAAGAGACTCATTAATAGACCATATACCTCCAAGAGCCTCCTTAATAGATCATATACCTCCAAGAGACTCACTAATAGACCATGTACCTCCAAGAAACTCACTAATAGACCATATACCTCCAAGACTCATTAATAGATCATATACCTCCAAGAGACTCACTAATAGCCCATGTACCTCCAAGAGACTCACTAATAGACCATATACCTCCAAGAGACTCATTAATAGATCATATACCTCCAAGAGACTCACTAATAGATCATATACCTCCAAGAGACTCACTAATAGATCATATACCTCTAAGAGACTCACTAATAGACCATATACCTCCAAGAGACTCACTAATAAACCATATACCTCCAAGAGACTCACTAATAGATCATATACCTCCAAGAGACCCAACAATAGACCATATATCTCCAAGAGACTCACTAAGTAATTATCCGACCCAAGAATGGGCCCGAAGGTTCGTTCCTATAGCCTCATTCTATTCTAATAGATCATATACCTCCAAGAGACCCAATAATAGACCATATGTCTTCAAGAGACCAAACAATAGACCATATATCTCCAAGAGACTCACTAATAGATCATATAACTCCAAGTGATACACAGTATCTTACCACATTACTACATCAAACACCCTGTAATATTGCTCACATTTCAAGTTTACATAAGAAATTTTGTACTGAATGCTGCACATGGCATACATCATTTATCCACTTAAAAATATTAGTTAAAGTTTATTTGAAATGTAGACATTGTTCCAGCCTTCAGAATTTATACTCAGTATATTTATTTATATTTTATACTCAATAACCAATAATTTATACTCAATAACCAAAATATTTGAAGTTCCCTTTTGAAAAGAAAGGAAATGCTCCATCTAAACCTTAAGTCAAGATTGTACAACATATAAGAGGAACATTATAGCTTATACATCTAAAACCAAATAAACAAAATTAATTTCTATGAGTTAAGTCATTAGAATGCAACTTTTTGATCATGACTATAAAAGAATTATTGACTCCAATGAAATAGTAAAAAGTACACAGAGCTAAATCATTACCATTTAAATTTTCGTTATGTATTAATGATCTGATGGAAAATAAAACTAATTAGTAATAGTCTCAAGCTGAAATTTTACACACACATGAAAGTCCTCATTTTCAAAGAAAAATTCAACAAATCTCAAACAGAATAATAATCATGGCAAATACTTCTAGAATAAGTCAATAAACAACAAAATTGGTTTTAGTTAAGAATCTAAAGGAAGTGAAAGAAGATTACACACATCAGATGAAACATTTCAATGGAAGGCAAATCTAAAGTCGGTGTAACGAATGAATAACACTTACCAGCAATTGAGTTTCCTTATATTATGTAGATCAGAACCCTTTGATCGGGCTACGACCATGTCTTCGGTTAATTTTACAGGCATTTTGTGAGTATTTAGCGATATGTTTCAATTTTAATTGCAGTCAAGCACGCTGCTTCATGCTTGACGGATCAAACAGCAGCTGGTGAGGTCACGTCTAACTGTTCTAAATAAACTCACAAAGCCCCTATATTGATTGTTAATCAATACCGTCCCACGTAACTCTGAAGGAAACATAGTTATCACAGAATTCATAAATCAAATAAACAATGTTTACGTTCGCGATATTTATACAACCAGCGAAGTCATGACAATCCCTCTAATCTATTCTATGATAGGTACGTTATGAAATAACGTTGGTTATCTAGGATTCAGAGATAGATCTTATAGAAGCAAATGTGGTGCCGCAGTATTCATTTTTTGAGCTTTGTCTCAAAGCAAATCAATGTAAATGTCGATGTACTAGCAGTTAGAAATAGATACTTAATTTACGTAGCAAAGCATAATTGAGATTTCAAATCTTCAGGCAACCAGGTGACAATTACAGATTAAAAGAGGCACATTGCTTGAAAAAAAGCTGTCAATTTCTAGCATGGGACTTAGATAGCAGCCCCCAAACGAACCAAGCGGCTCACTTCTATTGTCTTATTTTATTCAAACACATGGTAAACCTAGAGAAAACATCTCAAAAAAATCCGCTGTCCATTACGTGGAGTCTTTCTCCCTCAAATAACAACAAGCCTCACTATATAAATATTGCAGCATGCCTGCTTACAATACGTGTGTAGTTTATACAAATAAAAACAACGAATCAAAATGTTGGACGAAGAGCTGCTGTGATACACAACACACTATTTATCGTTCCCTTAGTTACACTGCGTTTGCGTTTTTTAATGTATTTTAACCAAACGTATAGACCAGTGTTTCTCAAAGTTTTTTCAATCACCGCCCCTTAGAACACTATTTTATTTTCCACCGTCCCCTAATGATTATATTACTGTACACTATACAGTACTATACGTCCCCCATTCAAGGCGTACCCTTCTACCGTCCCCTTGCATTTCCTCACCACACGTACAGACCGCTTTGAGAAACACTTGTATAGACGAAGAATTCATACTCCTGCTCAGTTACGGGTATTTAGACACTGTTGGTAGTTAAGATTTAATTTTAACGGTTTCAAAGTTTCACTACACTAGCATCAATCCTATTTAGTCCTTCATCTCTTTCATGTCTATAATTTCCCAGTTTCTAACCATCGTTTCAACAAATGAATGGAGATGAGGATTGTGAATAGCGATAATGTGTGGAACACAGCTCACGAAATCATTTAATCAATTTGGGCGAGACACTCATACCAGAGCACCTCTGTTTGCACACACCTTGCTGTTATAATTACTGATCTATAAACAATAATACATACTACAACAGCTGGCTGATCTTCCTCAAATTCTAACGTGGACCCACAAAACTGAACAAAAATTTGATGCGTCTTGAAGATGACAGGAGATTGCGTCAACCCTCATCTGTACTGAACTATCTTCACATTTAGTTATACTAGAAATAGAGATCAGTTCTGTCAGTCATACCTACTCCAGCAGTACTCAACCACCACACACAGAACCAGTCCATAACTGACACCTTCCAGCCACACGAACCTCAACGCCTCCACGGCGATGATGTTACTTACGTCTTCCTCGAGGACAAACATTTCAGCGAGAGATTTTTTTGCGATTAGTCTTCCTCCAAGGGAAAAGCACTGCTTAAGAAGCTAAGTAAGATTCATGCATTATCCAATCACTTCTATGAGTGGAAAGTATAGTGAAGTCATAAGGAATTAATTCAACTACGTAAAAGCACAATGAACGGCGGGCAACCACCTGCATCAGCGCACCCAGACCATCACCGTATTAGGAGATCTGAGGGCGCGTACGCGTAGCAAGCAGCATCAGCCTTGCTTGTCGGGCACAATACGTTGCAGACTTCGCTATGTTTTCATTATTTCAAATGCACATGCCAATATGTAAATGCTAACACGATTATACATACTACGGTCTTTATTTCGAAAAGCTAATCGATGGAGAACATAGATTAATATAATAAAATTAAATAAGCGTCATTATAATCTATGATTTTCGCTCTGTTCATAGGAACAATGTTTAGAATGTTCCAAAACGCTAACGTGGTTTGCTAAGTTTTTTATGGAGATTTTCATCTCAAAGATCTAAAGGGGATTATTATATTTGTATATCCTACGTAAATTAATTCAATTATTCAATTGTTCGTATGCATAAATACTAGGCAGATTTTTTAACATAAAGAGGATGTGAGCACAAGTAAATATAAGTACAAGTAAGTTTGAGGGCCTATACATCCTTACAAGACAACTAAGCCGTCAAATGAATTCAGTAGATTGAAAATTTTGTTTAGTGGAAATTCTGTTCAGCAGAAATTCAGTCACGTGAAAATTCGGTAGTGCGGAAAGACAGTGGCACGCAAATTCAGCAGCGTGGAAATTTAGCAAAGGAGAAATTCAGCAGGGGGAAATTCAGCAGTGCGGAAATTCAGCAAGGCACAAATTCAGCATAAAGGAAATTCAGTAGCTCGGAAATTAGGGGGATTGTGTTTTCTCATTGCAGCCTCAGAATGCAGTTCCTTTAATATATAACAGCGAACAAATTAATACTAGCATTAAATTTTATGATTCTTAGCTGGAATGGAGATACAACCCTCTACAATTAGGGGGCAGTGGAGACACAACCCTCTACAAGTAGGGGACAGTGGAGACACAACCCTCTACAAGTAGGGGTCAGTGGAGACACAACCCTCTACAAGTAGGGGGCAGTGGAGACACAACCCTCTACAAGTAGGGGGCTTTACCCTCTCCAAATGGAGGGTAAATGGAGTCAGATTTTGACTACAGATCTAGGCTCACTTGTACTCTAACACAGGAGAGAACACAGTCACAAACTCATTTGTCATCTAAAAAACGCAAATAAATTTCAAATTTTTATAGAATGGTCAAGCTACTATAACGGACAGTAGCTATCCCTGGTAGTCCGTTTTCACACGGGGGACTGTATTTTAAAAACACGTCTTTAAATTCAAGAAAACTAATCAGCTACCGTGTAAGTGCACTATGACAGAAGCAGTCAGTTTATTCATTAGTCCGAAAAAATCGCTATAGTAATGGCCTTGAGTTCAGGTCAAATTATCTCATTATAATCTTAAACCTGAGGCCAAGTTGTGGCTGCTGGAAAACGAACCCCAAGACAAAATACAAGAAGTCGAGGTCCCAATGACCATCTCCGTCAGTCTCTCCTGTGCCTCTGCCATGAACGGTGCAATATAAGGTTGTCTGTATCTCAGCAGTCGGAGGGCCACTGTGCCTAAACGTTAATTGTCAGAATAACTACTTCAGAACTTTGTGTATTATTTATTGAAGAGAAAAAACTAAGTCAAGCGTTATCGATATCGGAGTTTATTACATGAACATTTTTGTCATTGCAACATATATATTCCTAGGTAGTTGAATTCCTCATATACTTTATATTATCATTGAAGTGTATCTATTTATTTTGAAGGTAAAGACAATATGCTGAACTGAAGCAATGCTTTGTGAGATGCCTTGTCAAAATAAAAATGTATTCAAAATCAATTTTTTCTGTGACCTAATATGTTTACTTAACTTTTTCTGCAATTTGTCGAAAAAAGAAAATTGAATGAGTGTTATTATTATAGCATTAAGAACTGACAATCCAATATATCTGTACTGTATACTTGATTGGAAATAAAATTTCTTCCTTTTTTTTGTTTGTGAAGACCTCTGACATCCACGGGTGATTCGCGGCGACTTCTGACATCCACAGGGGGTTTGTGACCACCTCTGACATCCACAGGGAGTTTGTAGAGACCTCTGACATCCATAGGGGATTTGTGACCACCTCTGACATCAACAGGGAGTTTGAAGAGACCTCTGACATCCATAGCAGGTTTGTGACCACCTCTGACATCAACAGGGAGTTTGAAGAGACCTCTGACATCCATAGGGGGTTCGTGAAGACTTCTGACATCCATAGGGGGTTCGTGAAGACTTCTGACATCCATAGGGGGTTCGTGAAGACCTTTGACATCCATAGGGGGTTTGTGGAAATCTCTGAAATCCACAGGGGGTCTGTAGATACCTCTGACATCCACGGGGGATTCGTAGAAACCACTGACATCCACGGGAGGTTCATGGAAGAATAAAGTTAGTGATCCTCTGCTGTAGAGCTACAGTCTGTATTATTCTTACCAAATTTATATTATTATTGATAACATTGATATTGATGATATGATATTCGTACCGAACTGTAGGGGCGGCAAGTTCTGTCATGAATAGGTACTATCCAGACCAGCGAGGAGGCTAAACCAGCTCGGACCAGACTGATTTTTGTTTCATTGAGATTTAATAGAAAAGAATATTTCATTCCAGTATAACGAGTCTATAGTACCACTAATAAATGTTTGTATGTACGGCTGTGTTTGCAAATTACCATTGTTTGTAATTAGATGATTTAATTGTGGACGCTCATAAACTTGCCTCGGACCTTCCCCTGCATCGCATGCTCTGGCTTGCAAGGAAGTTAATTCAAGCATCATACTAATGAACATCATACCAATCAATGACTTCAAAGTTAGCTACCATGGCTTGTAAGGCCAAATATACTTAACTTGTTTTATCAAGTTTTGTTTAAATGTCATGCCATTCTCGTAGCATTGGAAGTTAGTTTTGCGGCGTTTTCAATGAGTGTTTTTTACTACATTTGTGTTGAGCGTTTGTGACTCGCGTGCATTAACGCTTTAAAATATTTTGGCCATGAACGGTCCTTGCGCTATTTTTTTCTTCGTTACTCTTCTGTTGAGAAGAAATTCATCAGCTCAAGAGGATTCAAAGTTCCCAGATGGTGAGTCATCAAATAGTTTAGATTCATTAAAAACTAATCGATAAATAGTATTTAAAGTCATTCCCTATTGGCTTCTTGGTTCATATCCTATAATATTGAAGTACTCTTTATCACGGATTATTTAACTGCTCTCACATACCAAGTTCAACTTCTTTGGAATAACACAAATTTCGGTATAACTCATATGGCCATTATATAGGGAGAAAATCATTGCTAGTTCAACTGGGTATGGTCATACTCACAGAGCATGTCTTGTGTCATTATATGATGTATATATTCCCAAGGCAACGGCTCCAAAATTATGTGCAAATCGATGAATTCACTCACTTATCCCAACGTAATATTTTAGCCTCCGAGAAACAGCTGAATAATAATTCATACTGAGAATTTGAATTTCATAATATTTTAAGAAATTATCCACGTAAGTTACACTGTTATAACCGCGATTCACTCAAAGACAAATAGCCAAAATCCATCACTTTCTGCTCACAAACGGAATTTACTAGAATAGAATATGGCAACAGAAATGAGTCGTTTGGTTCATTCTTGAACTGCTCCCCAAGTCCCAGTACTGTGTCGTCATGAGACACGACCTTTTCTTTACACTACTCATTTGTAATTTAATTCCTTTAATAACACTTTGTAAGTGTGATTTATCAGTCGCACCTGCTGAACACGTGTTTTAATTATAAAGTAATTGTATTGAAATTATAGGGTCTCTGTATCAGGACGAAATAAGGAAACTGGTGTTGTGGCGCAACCTATTTCGTTTATACTGGGTGCGGCAACATAACTTCAATTTTTCAAAATAAGTTTCTTGCAAAAAATGGAAATTATGCTGCCGCACACTGTATCAATGAAAAAGGTTGCGCCACAGCACCAGAGGAAACTGACGAGGCGACCATAAATTAAACCTACGTTTGAGGAACGTCAGAAAATTGCGTGGCCATGTGAATGATATATTGTGTTTTTGAAAATTAAATATCAAGGACTCATCGCTCTAATCCATGAATTTCAAGTCGGTAAGGTAGCTATAGGTTACTGCAGAGTACACCAACAACTAGTCAGAAATCCCGAATAAACTGATGAGAAAATATTCCTAGACACTCAGCTACGGCAATGATCAAAATCGACTCGTAACAGACCGAAAAATTTCTCCGTCAAAAGAGCTCAAATGAAAAGCCTCTAGTGATACCAAGAAACAAACAACTGAGTTTGGAATCAGTGCACAAATAGGTGAAATTGGATATGAACTTCGTTTTTTATACGGGTGGCACCAGAGCGACGCTTCTTGCCCTCGACAGCTGGGCTGATGGACGGGTCTTCTATGGAAATCAACGCCATGAACTTTTCAAGCGTCAGCAACGAGGTAGAAGAATCTTGATCTGGTTTAGAATTACTGAAAATAAAATTGTTGTCATTTGTTAAGTTCATGCTGGAGTAAAGATTACGTTACGTTTGTAGCGTCCAGGATGAATTTTGAATCCGTCCTTACTCGATTGGATGAAATACTTTCAGTGCTCTTCGTCAAATGTACAAAAGCACGTTCATACATCTCACTCTGCAAAGTCAACCCCAAGCATCGTAAAGTCAGTCGGGCATACGGGTGTCGACCAAATTGTCTGGTCTCTTCATTTATGAGACTTTGACGGCATAATCGTACACCGCTAAAAAACCCTTCCTTTTCGATAAACAGTAATTACTTAAAATCCGAATGAGTTTTAAGGTTTTCAGTGAGTAATGAAAGCATATGAGTACATATAGCATGAATAGAATAGATACCTATATTCACAATTACGTGTTTTAAATTTTGAACAGGATGATTAAAAAGGTTTAGAACCATTGTCGTTGCTTTGGGTGTACATATCCATGATGGAGCGCATAAAAGTTCATTTAAAATAAAGAATGGGAAGCGCCAGTATAGTTTGATGTACTTCGAAGAGGCATAACCAACACCTGTCCTCACTTATGAAATCTGGACGAGGAAGGTAGGACTGCGCCGAGACGCAAAAGTTAAATTAAATTGAAGCGGTCAAGTTGTACAGACAAACATTAAATATGAGGAGTGATACTCGAAGAAAAGCATTTGATGTATGACAGTGTGATAGTGAAATACTACTGCTCGTTCTTAGTCCTCCTCTAGCTCATCACGGAGTGGGGTAAGCACCACGCACCATTACCGTCAAAATGAGTGATTCGCACCTGTAAGGGGACGAAAAAGCTCCATAAATTGCTGAAGTTACTGTATCAAAACAGGCGGCGGGGAGTTCGACAAAGACGATGCAATGCAAATGGAAAGACCGAGGTAAGGCAAGAACTGGAAGAGCTCAGGGGATGCGAATTTGATGTTTGGCTATAACAATCATGCTTTCAACCCTGGATTCGAATTTCTGTTGGCGAAAAAAGTTTCAATGGAGCTAGGAGCGAACTGCGTATTTGAAAAGTCCTACTCGGTTTGAAACTCGTCATACGCCTACCCATGAAGGTATAAAATTCACCAAAAAGATTTCAAGTAATATTTCTGCAAGTCTGTTCAGAAAAAAGTTGCCAGCTAATTTTCACTCTTTTCCTAATTGATTTTTGACCCTAAATCATTTGAATTTTTGAATTGAAAGTCCAAAGAATTTTGTAATATATATATATATATATATATAATTTTATTTGTGTCACTAATCATTTTCATAGCGAGCAAAAGTTGTCTCAATGATGGAATCCAGAAAATTTGGTCAAATGCTGACAATAATAAGCTAAGTGTGCTAGGGCCATTAGTAAGGCATGTAGATCTTAACAAATGCCTCTCCAAATTTGGTACCAGTCAGTACAGTCCTCGAAAAATATTCTCTTGAATGACATAAGAAACTATCTTCAACATCTCTCGTAAATATGCATAAAATAAATGAGACGAAAACCTTTCTGAATTTCAATACAAATATTTATTTTTAAGAATAAAAGAGTATTTTTAAAAATATTGTGGCCTCCAACAATTACAATACGATTCTACACTCTTGAAAAATTCATTAGTTCCTTGCCCAGCATTTTTCATAAACATTTCTAAACATTACTTTTTAAAATTATCCTGAAGCTTTGCAGAAAATTAATCCAAGAAACTGGTAAATATGTTTTCCGAAAACTCTCAAACAATTTTTTAAGACGCTTTTATAGTTTTCCTGAACATTTTCAAGTGAAGCAAAAAGCTGAATATGAGCTATGATTGAAACCATTATATGCATTTTTTAATCTTACTAACTTCTAGAGACTTTCAAAAATGTCTTGAAGTTTAGTATAATGTAGAAAATTCATCCCTAACATTTGTAAGAATTTTGCTAACAATCTTCAACAAAATCGTAGTATCAATTTTCTCGGGATTCTTCCGATGAATTTTGTAAGAAATGTTCTATTAATCTTTTATCTTATGTTGTATATAGCTCGAAAGAATCTTCAGGCGTCTCAATTAATCTAAGTGAAATATCCTCCAAGAAATATTCATAATATTTTCCCCTGGATCAGCCCACAAACGTCTCCTGTCACGAAGGCGGCACGCAATCCAGCCGATGGCAATGGCTTCGCTCAAATGTAATTGGCTTCGCGAGGTCTGTTTGCTTCAATGAAGTCCGGTCAAATGGTCACAACTTCGCTTACTGGGCCAGATAACGACAAGAGGAGTTGGTCTCGTCTGTTTTCAATAACAGCATAATGAAACGTTTGGTTTGGGGCCATCGAAGATCATCACTGCAATACTCGCTGACGGAACTGTTTTGATAACGTCCAACTGGAAATGAAGAAAGTTTTTCATATAAAAGGAATTGAATTTAGACATAAACAAGGAACTTTGTTTTGACAAGGTTGGGTATTGAAGAGGGCTCTTGGAATTGATATTTTGAAGTTGAGATTGCGATGACGGAGTTGCAGTATAAAAGGAGTGAAATAGGAGTAGGAGAGTTTTAGTTTTCATAATCTAATTTATGGGCGCGTATTAGGTTTCTGAACTGCGAGTCACAGTCAGGACTGTAGACTTTAATTCAGTAACACTTGGAGTCAAGCTTGCATAATCAGATTAAAGGTAAAATAGTTAGATTAAGAATTGTGGAAATAGATTCAGGATTTCAAGCGTAAATTCTAAGTTACATAATTAGATATAGAGTAGTAGCCTTGAAGTTAGTGTTCTGACCTCAGATTGAGGGCTGTGTGATCCGATTGAAGATCGCTGAGTTAAATTAAGCATTGTGAGATCTGCTTCAAAGCTTCGGAATAAGATTCAAGGTTGCAGAATTTGATTCAGAATTTCCTAGAGATATTCAGATTTATGGAGTTGTATCAATGATTATGTGATAAAATTAATGGAAGCAGAGGTTAAATTAATGGAACCAGATTGGAGGTCACGAGGTTAAACTATGCATGGCGTGTCAGTTTGGAGAGACAGAGTCAATATCAAAGTCTGCGGAGTTGCATTGTGTTACGAAGTAAGATTCGTAATTACTTTATGAGTGTACATCAGTAAAAATAATTTCGGCACGTAAGCAAAAGTCTACGTGGACTTGATACCTGAACAATGCGTATTGATCAAGTCTAGGGGTGGGAGACCTGCGACCTTAAAAGTCATTAAGTACGGCCTTCTATCGCCTGTTGAGAAAAATGTAAAAACATATGAATTTGTTTAAAATACATTTGCTCCATTTTCTCATGTTTTCTATGTAGTGTGTTTTGCATTTTCGTGCAAATTATAAATCTTATTATTTCACAATCGCTGCAAAATGTCTGTTATAGTATAGGACTAGATAAAACTATTGTTTGAGGTCTTCTTGAGGAGTGGACGTTGTCAATGCGACCTTCACTCCAAGAAAGGTTCTCCACCCCTGACCTAGTCAGTATGTACTGTGATGTTTCCTAGGCATTAAGATGTCAGGAGAACAGATATTCGTGGTGATGGCATTGAATTTCCGTTTTGTGATATTTGAACAAAATAACAAAGTTAAATTCTGCACATCTTCATGGAACGAGTCATGCAGGTTCCGTAGTGCTGCAGCACGAGTTAACTTGAGGCATATCTGATCAGACTCAGCAACTGTGGACATAAAGCTGGATATTCATTTTCGCATTCAACAACTTTTAGGGGTGCAGAAAATGGAGAAAATCTCTGGCTGAGAAAGAAGAAATATCCTCTGGTGAGCAGCAAGATTTTCAAGCTGAAAAGTTTGTGGCAAAAGTTCTCTGCTCTAATGCTCGTGTTGAAAGTTTTGTCGGTGTGATCTCCAAGTAAAATTTCTGTCCGGGCGTCCGGAGCCCGAAAGGATGTATTCCATGAAGTTGTCTTGATCTACGGAGCGAAAATATTTTCACAGAATATCGAGAGATGCTGCGCTCTGTTCCTAACTCATGCGGAAAATTGGCGATCGCGAGTCTGCTTTTACTTGTGACAGGAGAAAGGCTGGCATGTGAAGAATACCCTTCACAATTTCTACCAAACACTTGTTTAAGTTTCCCTATGCCTGCTTCTTTTGATATAAACTTCATGCTTCACTCTCACAGCGTAAATATACTTTATATAAGAAAAAAGTTAAGCACAAAAATTGAGTAGTTTAGTTAGTTTATTAGCTTTAGATACGAAGTTATTATGGCCAAATTATGCTTGAAGCTTCCACAGAACTGTCATTATTGTATTACTGAGCTCACTGGCTAAAAAATATGCAACACTTGATAAATTTTTCATCTATGTATTTTCAGGCAAAACGTTCAATCTTCTTGTTGCCTTGGAATTTTTACGCCTTTCATGTTAGTTATCATTACATTTTTTAGTATTTCATCCGTTTTCAAAGTTTGAATCATCGCCTGAATGGTGTAAAGGCACTGAGTGCACATTATGATAAAAATACGTGAATGTTAGCTTTTTGCAAGGCCTTTGCAAGCTAAAAACTGCACACATTTGTGAGTGAGAGCAGCTAACCGAGCTTAACCCATTCAGGCTCACACTTTTGATGGAAAGAAATTTGTAACATGCTCGAAAATTTATATATTCACAGGGATATTCCTTTATATTCCTGATGGTGGTGAAAATTTGAAGCTACTTAGAAGCACAGGAACTAAATTTTAATGAATGCTTTTATACCATCAAACATTAAACATGGCGTCGTCGGAGGTTTAAAAGGCAACGGCGGTGCTTCAAAAACTCTCGTTTTCTGCAAAGATGAGAGCTCTTTCACATCGATGTTGTGTATGGATGCCCATCGTAACGGACCAGGATTAAGTTATCAGTTAATTTTCCTTATTTCTAAAAATTCAGAGCAATCACATACACACGGGGTGCATGGGAGGGAGCTCAGAGGCATGTTATCTATTTTTGATATTATTTATGGAACACTTTTTCCTGCGTAACTCCATACAGACGTTAGGTACATTCATCAATAAACTTTCGATATGATCGTTGAACATATGAGAAGCCAATGTGCTTTTTCTGTATGTATGAAATATGTAATGAAAAAGATTCATTCAGGGTATGCTCCCAGTTTCCGTTATTACTATATTCAATGTATCTGCATTAATTGTTGCACGCTTGATTGTTTTCTAATGTGAAAACTTTTGAAAGAGTGATCACATAAAAGTTTTTCAAACATTAAGGTCGAATGAGTTTTTCGAAGATAAAATAATTGCGTAAAGTCTGTCTTGTATGTTGTGTTGTTGTCTGTAAAGTAAACTTCAATGGATAATTGTCTAGTTATGCATTCGGATCAACTCGTTTTGATTAAGTTTCAATAATTCAAGTTACTTGAGTTCACCTAGTCTAAAACTAAAGTTTTAAAAAGGAATAACTTTTTTCGGGCGAACTTTTCACATTGGTAATAAGTTAAGTAATGACTTTATAATTGTATTTAATTACGATTTATTTCAAAAATGGAGAGCTTGAGCAATTAGAGTAAGTCAATTCGCAACGACGTTTGTTAAAATTCAGTACAGGAGTTTAAGCTCTTTGCGATATTTTTGACAAGTTTGTATGCGTACCGAATTGGTTGTATAATTTTACTAGCTTCTCGCACACAAAACTGAAGAAAATTTTAGTTGTATTATGTTGCTGATGAATACAACAGTTTCTGGTACTGTCAGCATGACCAAATGTATTAAATTTCTCCGGTGCCATAAACATATCCGAATGTATAAAATTTTTTGGTGTCATCAAGCAGGATGTGTTAAGTTTCTCTGGTGTCATCAAAGTGGCTGAATGTAATAAATCTCTCTGATCCCATCAACTTCACCATCGTAAAAAATAACTACACATTAACAGACACCACCGCATTGTTGATACCAAAGACGAAAAAGATCGGCCGACACTTACACGGTCATTCATAGTTTTACTCTCGGGCAGACTTTCATGTGAAAGTGTGTTGAGTATTTTTGTGATGCATCATTTCCTTGTATGCAGCGTGTGAGCAAACAAAGGGTCTGTAAAGCAGCTTTTGAGCCATAAGCCGGAGAGACACTTCACAGTCTTCCCTCACACCACTGCTCTCTTCAGTGACGGAAGAAACCTTTTCCCATTTCCAGGATTACATACAGAGGAGCTGCGATGCAGGAGTCCCGGCACAACAGTAGATCTATGGGACCATTGATGCCTCATGTACGCGTTCGAACTAGGAGGGAATGATATAGCAGGTGGGCTCGACGATTCAAAATTGACTTGGAAAAACAAGATGAAACATCTGAGGGATGAAGACCAGACTTCACATTCATGGTGTTTTTTCTTGCGTAGAATTGTGATTTAATTGAAGATATTTTGTATCCAGACTTTCAGCATAAAGCGTCAGGAGATGTAGCAAAAATTTAAGAAGGATCATGCGTTTTCTAATTTCACAGTTCTGAACATTTTTCTACTGAATCCTCCTTCCTGCGTTAAATGATTTATTCTGATATTTCATACACAAATTGAGAACATCTGGCTGACGTGGAATTTTTTCCAAATTATTTTCAAAAAGATACACCTGCAAAAGATACCTGTAGTAGATTTCATTTAATTTTGCTACCTGATTGTTTCTTTCTAAACTGAATTATTGAATTTTTGTAGCAAGACATCACGGTCAATAATTTTATTCAATTAACTAGAACCATGTTTTTAAAACTAGGCTCATGTCTAAATTCCTATTACACTGATATTTCTGATTTCCGTTTGTATTTTCAAGTTTTTGAATAGTTAAATTTAATTTTCCTTAGCTCTATAGTTTAATAAAAAATTGTCTGACTGAATATCTATTCCTGTGACTCTAAGAACTAACTTTAGCTGGCTGAACTATTTGAACAGGTACTTTGTTCTCTGGAACACTTCTGTTTAATAATTATTAGGAGTATTACCTAATTTACTTTAAAATGATGGACTAAAGCTTAATTTCATTAAGCTCGAAGAAAAATCGCTACCCTCAGAAGCTGTCTCTAACATTGAGCTCTGTAAAAGACAACCTCAGAAACCTCTGACTCTGAAATTTTACCTTCATTTGAGTTAGAGAATTTAAGGTGTACACTTCTCGACGGAAATGTTCACATCGATGCAAAATATTCGCACAGATACACATAAATTTATTGTGTTTACAGGATGACATTGAAGTTTTGACATGCGTCCAAACTCCTCTGTCAGGTGCCAGTAACATTCGCAGCGAGGAGGCAACTTCCTGTTGTCCGCTATGCATTGCTTTTCTCGCCAGCGCACCAGAATGCATTGCAATGAAATGTCAGTGAGAGTCTCACAAATGCTTGATATTATTAAGAACTAATTAAATGGAACTAGGTGTATTTTAATACGAAGCTATAAATGCCGGCTAAAGTTTCTGTAGGAAAAGATGAACAGTGACGCGACACTAAATTTAGATGAAAAGAAAACACGTGTGTATTTATTTCTTTAATAAGATCGGTAGAGGAGTAAAAATCGCAGACTGCAGTCATTTCGTAGAAATTTGCGAGTAGATAAGACTGCGAAAGAAGTATTTGGTAGGTCTCTGGAAAAGTGTTCACGCAGGTCATGTTTGGAATAGGTGTACATTACTGCTAAACTCTTCCTCCTCGCAATGTTAGTTCCATTTTCTCTTCACATTCTCTACCTGATATCGTGACAGACACACCCTCTGCAAAGGTAATTTTTTTCTCGTAGTGGTAGGGAGTATTCATTGAATTTTTTCGGTGCGTTATATATTATTTTGCTCGAAAACTGGAAAAAGTTTTCTGTGCTTTCATAGTCTAATTAAGCGGCAACGCTGAGCCATTGAAAGTGTCTCATGCTACCCGTTTTGGCACTTTTGCGTGAGAAAGACGGAGTCTCACGAGCTTGTTTAATTAAAGCTCCTTAATTAAAGACCTGTCACAAGTACCTGACCTGTAACGATGAAGCTTGATAAGGATGAAGGCGGGTTTCTGATACGAGCAGTTCACGAGTTCCTGTAAATACTACAGTTTTGGGCCTTGAAATTCTCGTGTATCAAATTGAAAAGTTGGCAGCTATCTTCACTCGATGATAAAAAAGTCCGTTTAGAACAACTCAAAACTTTCAACTCGAAGTTATTGAGAATTTGAAATTAAACTATAATTATCTGAAGGACGTTGAAATCAACTAATTGCCTTTTTGTTAATGCTAGGAGAGAGGTAATATTTTTTTCAATGATGGTTCAGGAAAACAAATTAATGCGAGCTTATGTAGGGGATTTATTGAATAATTAATTTTTTAATATTCCAATTAATTTTTTAATAGATATTCTCTTGCAACTCACATATACGTGAAAAATGAAGCATTAAAAAAGAATAATAATTATCAAATATTTTGTTCCTCTTTTTTGGATTTATAATTATTTTTATTATTAACCTATTATACACAGTTAAGTGTTTATTGCTGCCTTTATATCATTAACTGTGTATCGCTTTCTGCCAACCCAATTCCAGTGGATATGCTTACACGATAGTGATATTTGTACTGCCCTGTCTTGGCAAATCTTTCCTACCTTGTCTAACTTTTCGACTTTCCATGCTGCAGAATATCATCTTCGGCTATTGTTGCTAAAACTTATTTGAAATTTATGAGACTGCATCAGGTATACCCCACTTGTATATGAATGTATGTACAGGGTGTCCCCAAAAAATGTTTACATTTTTAAAAGTCTGTTGTTTGAATACTACTCCTACTAGAAGGCTGGGGCAGGTCTTATTCGAAAGAGCAAGATCTAAAGTTTTATTTTGTACCCTGAATACATGGTTACTCACCTCATGTACGCTTTATGAATACCAATATATTCAAGCTACAGCATTTAAAAAACGTGTGCATTTATTTGGACACCATGTACGATACATGGATTACCTAGAACAGGATGCGGCAACATAACATATTTTTTCAAAGGAAACTCCTTTCAAAAAAGAAAGTCATGTTGTGGCATCCTGTATTTTAAACATTTCTGATTCACAGAAATCATTTTAAACCTTAACGCAGGCTACACTCAAACGTTAGCTGTAATCCGTTACTTTTTTGCTATGGGGAATAAAATAATGTGAATGAAATCTTTACTGCATTCATTAAACCAACTGTTGGAACTCTTCCATCTTCCAGTCAGTCTGGAACGCTGAACGTCATGAAGCAAACAAATAATTGTTTGTCACACTCATGCATAAGGTGTTATTTGATGTTTATAGTCTAATTCAGCCGAAGAATAAATACGCAAGGAATACATATTTACACAAATATATATGCATCTTTCTCTTATTCTTATCCTCAATGACATCACCTCATGTTTCGTTATTCATTTTGTTCGTCGTACTGAGAGTCGCGACATAATTGTCACTGTGACATATGTGACGTGTTTTCACTCAAGTTCTGTAAATCAATTTTAATAACAATACACAATAGTGTCCACGGCCGAAATATCAATGAAAACATTCTTCAATACCTAACAGATATTTCTGTATTCGTGATAGTGCTCGGCAATTCTTCTTTGCTCGATATTGTGTACGATAGTTGTTCCTTACTATCTTGAATTACTTTTTTTCAAAATTGTGTGCATTAATGGTTCTTTACTCATTATTGGGCTGGGCAACTGTGCTTTAGTAATAATTATGCCCGGCAGTTGCACTTTACTCGTTATTGTACTGGGAAGTTGCTTTCTACCACGTGTAGTTGTAATTTGCATGCGATTATGCCCGGCAGTTGCACTTTACTCACTATTGTACTGGAAAGTTGCTTTCTACTACGTGTAGTTGTAATTTACCAGTGATTATGCCCGGCAGTTGCACTTTACTCGTTATTGTACTGGGAAGTTGCTTTCTACTACGTGTAGTTGTAATTTGCGTGTGATTATACCCTGCAGTTGGGGAGTTCGACTGGACGACGTGGTGGGGGTACGATGGCATCTCAGGCCCCTCGTTCTGGGGTGTTATCAACAGAGGCTGGCGGCTCTGCAGTGACGGCAGGCGTCAGAGTCCTGTTAACATTGACCTCCGTCATCTTGTTTTTGACCACAACATCCAGGAGTTGGTTATTGACGATGCTCATGTAAGTTTTTTTTGATTGATAGGATCAGCTAATGCATTTCATTCTTACGAACCGGATTACTTCGTTATGTTAGTTTTGAACTTTCAATTTGAGGCAGGGTTAAAAACGTACTCCTGGATATTTCTTTCAATAAGATCAACGGTTCTTTCTGAATTATTTTGGAAATTTTATTGAGTTGGTGTAGATATTCTGATAATTTTACTACAACACTTGTAACATTATGATAGACAATGTGAACATGTCTGGATTTTTATTATTAGTATCATTAATAAAATTTTGCTTTATTCTTCCTTCTTGCTTTTACTTGTTATAAATTAATTTACCGTCTTAGTATTTCCCTAATAGTTTTGTTACTTCATAGTATTAACGTTTTCCTCATATTCAGTTCCATAACGTGCTCACTCCACAATCGATTACAAAGATATTTCGAATAACAACAATGATCAGTACATGGTGTGGTCACATTCATGTTAACAACCGCAACACGCCATTGTTCACAGGCAGACGGCTATGCAGTTGTCAGAGATTGAATTTCAGTTTTAAAAACGTGTTGAGTTCCCATTTATTCAATCGATTTATTGAAAAAGTGAAAGTAATTTTCCTATATCTAATGAAACTGAGTGACCTTTCGAATGACTAACGTGTTTCTTGTAGCAGAATAACGCCTTCGACCGCCGTAGCTCGAGCTTGATTTGAAATTTATGACGCTGCATCAGGTAGAGCAGCCAACACTTATTTATCGGAATAGGACGTTTGGACGAGGCTGTTTTTGCGCTAGCGTTTTCGCACAGCCATTACGGTGCTAAATTCTTGAAGACCAAGAAAAAAAGGGTTTGAATTTTACGATTGATGGTTGTACAAAAGTGATGCCAAGTCATGCCAGGTTAGGTTAGGTTATAACAGGTTAGATGAAGGAAGTTCGACTTAGGTTAAGTTAGGTTAAATTAGATTTGGTCAGTTAGAGTGACGTGACACTAACACTAGGTCCACTATTCAGTACAATCAATACAAACAAACAGTAATCTATAAGGTGTTGCACTAATTTTATGGTCTCTTAAATCTAGCCTTATCAACAGCTCTGAAAAGTGAAACATTTTCTTCAATGCCTCACACTTGTCAAAAGTGTATTCACCAGCATAGAAACAACACTCCAACGACTGCTCTAGAGGGACAGTATCGCAAAGGTAGCGGCAAAATGCACTAAATCCCGTACTTATACAATTATAGAAACAGTGTTGAACAATTATTTTCTACAACTCTTCACGTTGATAATACATCGTTGGTTCTTTACACAATAAGTTTAAACAATCTAAACTGTAATGCACTGGTCTAATATATCTTTGTACGTCTTCCTCAGGTAAATGGCGTCTTACTGAACACAGGTTTCGGACTTCGCTGGAGTCCTGCACTTGAGGTTCATCGTAATCCGTCTACCTCTTCAGTTCCTGCATCCTCTTCTTCTTCGTCTAACTCTCTTCATTCACTTAACTCGCTTCATTCCTCCGCATCCTTCATGCCTCACTCACCTTTCCATTCCCTGACTCTTAAAGAAGAAGTTCATTTCAAAGCCAGACCGAGAAGAACGATACACAGTGAACATTTCTCGAGGTCTCACGAAGAAGAACGTGTGGGAAGTCTAGCACATTCAGATTACGGAGAGAGCATTCATTGGCTGCCCACAGGGAAAGTCAAGAAATATCAGGAGAAGGAAAGAAAACTTTCACCGTCTGAATACCTGAAATCTCTATCTAGAATGACTCTAAATGCTAGTGACTCTTATTTCAAAAGTTTAACTGATACTAAAGAATTAGAATCAGAGCTTGGGCGTTCCGATAAGGAAGACAGGAGTAGACATTTCCGCCATAATAGACCTCCACATCATCTGAGATTCCACTCGTACGGGGGTGAGTTGAAAGATACAATCCGCAGCATCAAAGAGCTCAATAATCAACATGAAAATTATCATCGAAATGAGTTTGAAGATCATTCCTTGAAATGGAAGCCAATGAAAAACCAGTGGAATTCAGTAAACTTACACGATACTGATTTACTAGAATACAACCAAGCTGGCAAGAGTTCCACACGAAGTGAACTTGAACGTGACGATACCAGCAACAATGGAGTGAACTCTTGGGATAATGATGAACAGAAGAAGAATGTGAGGTTTCGCTCAGATGACATCGTGAATAAAGAAGCACCCCTGGGGGCAGGTGAAGGCAGGCACCCGCACCAGTGGGTGCGTCAGGAGCAAATCACACTGGGGGGAGGACCCCTGCTGTATCGCTACGCCCTCAGCCACGTCGTGCTCCGATGGGCGGCCTCCCAGGCTGGGTCCGAACACAGCTTGGCGGACCAGTTCTTTCCAGCCGAGGTGGGCTGTCAAATAGCGATCCAAAAGAAATTTATTTATTTATTTATTTTGTGTATGAAACTAACATCTAAACCTGCATCAGTTTCACGCAATGTGGCAAGGAACACAAACAGAGCACGGAAACAAACAGATATTATCACCAGTAATGAACTCGTAATAGCACACTAAATCAAAAACCAACAAATATTTTGTGACAATTGGCCTATTAAGTTAAAAACAAATATTATCCCAAATAGCATATTAATAACAGTGCATTGAATTCCAAATCATAGTGTAACAATAACACTCTAAATCGAAATAAATACTATCACTAATACTGCATTAATAAAAACCCACTAATATTGAACATGACGTATAACATAGCACACTGATACATGGCATAGCATGAATGAATTTAAGACTTAAAAACTAGACCAAGCGTTTATAAATGTTAAAATTTCCTCGATTGTCAGAAGCGCTAACTTAAATCTGCGATTTCCAGACGTCGTTTGGGGCACCGACTATACTGTAGTGAAAGTTTTATACAACCTTAAAAGCCATATTGTTTACTCCATTTACAAAGTCTTTTATGCTTCATATTTAAATGCCAAATATTTTATTTAAATCGATCTAATATCATGAATTTCTGGTCTCTAAAGAACAGCGGCATGTACAAGTAACAGAATTATGTTTTACGCTTTCAATTGCGTCTAAATGAATGTAGTTTATTGAAAGTGTCATTCATAAGAGAATCAATGCAATGAAGCATAATTACAATAGTCAATCAGAAATTTTTCTTTCATTTCTATGTTTTAAAAATATAGATGAATGCTTCATATAATTTTATTTGAAGTATATTTGAAAAACTACCCATACCCTAAACAATGAAATTCTGACAGTTAATAATTATAATTCCAGCAATTTTGACAGTTAATGATCACAATTTTGACAGTCAAGGATTATAATTCCAGCAATTCCGACAGCTAATGATCACAATTCTGACAGTGAAATTGACAGTGACAGACAGTCATCCACGAAATTCCGAGTTTATGATTGCAATTCCGATGCTTAATGATCATAATTCCAGCAATTCTGACAGTTAATGATATTTAAGGAACGATGACTGAGATCGAAATTTGCTGACTTTGTAGATCAGTTCACAGGAGGGAGTGACTAAGAAGATCACTTCCGATGTTGACTGCAGTTAACCTTCAAACTAAAACTGCACTAATTTGCACGTAGAACAAAAAGTTTAAGCACATCGTTGAATGTAATTACGTAGAAGGGAAACTAGTGCATTTCAAAGTTCGAGTCAAGATTTCTTACTTTTACTTCATATTTTCTTGATCTTTGTTGTTCTGATGACTCAATGAGCTGAGAGGCCGGAGTGCTGACTTAATGATTGACTTTTGTGAGTGCATCAGTTGATTTTTTCACGCCAGCTGGACGATTTACACAGTCGAATTAGTAGAAGTTGTGAGAAGGTGATGCAATTCTACAAAATAATCAGGCACTCACAACGAGGGAAACAAAAAGCCTCTTCATGAGTAGTAACACATTCCTCTCGCAAAAATGGTCACTCTCCAGACCTAAAAAGAAACGATGCTTCGATGTATTATTATTACAAGAGTTCATATTTCAGTTGCCTTAATAAAACATAGCTGGGCTGGACCGAGGTTTATCTGGGGATTTATATCTCGTTAAAGCATCTCAAACCATCTCTGACCTGTTCAGTTTCTTGCAATTTTCATCAAACGTCAGACAATCTTTTACTGTAGCTTGCACACCCCAACTAACATTGGCATGGAAGACATGCTCTTAGCATGAAGTTTAGATATGATATAGAAAATGTGAAGGTTATTTCCTCATATTTAATTTGTTGGTGTTATTTTTTAATGAAACGAGAAGTTGCTCGTATTCCAGTGGTGTAACGTAGTATGAAATGCGATTTGCAAAATGATTTTGAAAAGAGGAAATTCTCAGAAATGCTTGCCATTTGTTGATTAAATTTCTTAAAACAAATTAGAAGCTCGTTTACAAGGACACAGAGCAACGCTTTTCAACAATGTTATATGATTTATTTCGTAATGTATTTCAGTAATATTATTTTGTAAATCAGTAGAGATAATAAGGTAGAGATCAGCGTAGATAGTAAATAATATTTGAAATTTCTGACTGTTATTTTATCACAATTCACATAAAAACTGAATATCTACACACGAGTTGTTACAATTACAATGAGTTGTTACAATTATTCCTCGAAGAATGAATCTGGCAAAAATAGACAACCAAAATGTTTACATATGGAATGAAAAAAATAATTCATGCTTAGCCAGTTTTGCTTTTTGTGCTGAAGTTGTGATGAATTATGAAACGACTTATGAATCTTAAGGAAGAGAGCACGTAAGAGAATGAGTCTATTGTCTAATTTCTCTTGAAAAATGTAATAACAAACATTCATACTTGAGTAAATCCCTTTATCCCACTCGAAGGGCTACTGAATCATGCTTATGAGATTTTCTAGATATCAGTCAATTTGTTCTGCATTATCAAATTCTTTTTCTGATACGGTTATACTTTCCCGAATTGTTTCCCTAGAGCTCTGCAATTCTTAACTTGTTCCTCAAAGTGTTGCTGTGTTTCTTACATTGTGATGTTTTACAACCCTTGAACTAATGAACTCATTTGTAGCAACAATTCCTACCGAATGGTATTGTACAACAGCTTTTCAGTTTGCTCCGTGTTGCAGATGCAGGTAACAACTTTACAACATTCAGTACTTCCCCTTTCATGCTCAACTGTATTTTTATACCACGGTGTTGTACGCTGACTTATAACTCACTTTACAGGTTCAGCTGTATTTTTTAATACGGTGTTGTACGAAAACTTAACAACGTACTTCCTCTTACAGGTTCAGCTGTATTTTTACAACACGGTGTTGTACGAAAACTTAACAACGTACTTCCTCTTACAGGTTCAGCTGTATTTTTACAACACGGTGTTGTACAAAAACTTTACAACGTACTTCCTCTTACAGGTTCAGCTGTATTTTTACAACACGGTGTTGTACGAAAACTTTACAACGTACTTCCTCTTACAGGTTCAGCTGTATTTTTACAACACGGTGTTGTACGAAAACTTTACAACGTACTTCCTCTTACAGGTTCAGCTGTATTTTTACAACACGGTGTTGTACGAAAACTTTATACCGTACTTCCTCTTACAGGTTCAGCTGTATTTTTACAACACGGTGTTGTATGACAATTTCACCGTAGCAGCAGAGCGGCCTAACGGAGTTGCTGCAGTGGCTGTTTTTGTGAAGGTAAAAACGAATTTGATAAAGAAGTTTAGGCTAGAAACTTTCTCATGTATTTCGTTATTCCACAGATTTTTATGTCTGTAAAAACGACAAAAAAATTTACAAGCCCAATCAATTAGTCAACTCAGTTGATACAACAAGGCAAAGTAACATATTTTGAATATCAAAGTACATTCAGCATCTTCATTTTGATAAAAAGATCAATTTTCACAGGTAATGGCACAGATTCTTAAGCCGATATTTGCAAAATCAAGTATACTAGACCAGACAGGAAGCGCAGATTGGGTAAATTCTACAGAAATCATGCACTAAATTTTTTTTATTGCCGAGTCTTACTTCGCTCGAGTCAGAGTCACATTATCTGGATTGTTGAGTCGCGCTGTCGGAGTCAAGCTATTTGCCGATCTCGAGAGTTGAAAATGAATGTTTGGTATTTAGAACAATTGAAACTCATAATATGCGCACCTCAAGAGCTGAATTAACATTATGGAGTCAGAGCAAGACTTGGAACATCAAGCGGCTTACCTAGAATCCGTTGAAGTCATTAACTCTTAAGTCAGCTTTTATATTTCTTGGGATTGGATTTATAAATTATGAGGGTACGGACTTGGCAAGCTGAACTATAATATAAGGGTGCAAGCCTGGAAAGCTGAACTACAAGGACACGTAATTATATTATCGAGTACGATTAACACAAAATTGAATTACCAGACTAAAATGCAATGAAATTAAGTTACTTGTATAGCCGGCTAGGGAATTGAATTACGAGACTATAATGGAACTAACTTCCGTGACTAGACTCTGAAAGTTTGAAACTCTCACAACTATCTGAAGATAAATTGGGAAAGACTTACTTTTGTAATGTTTTCTATGCAGTGGCTTGGTAAATTGACCGCTAAGTTGCATGTCACAGGATTGTCTTCGTGTACGCAGGTCTATTTTGGTGTGCATCTTTTCGAATTGATTTTGCAATTTTCTATTTCTGAACAAATGGACCCTAGAAATGTCACGAGCAGTAAATTTTTATCATATTGGAACATTATTCACGGAGCTCAGAATTGTGAACTTGAAACACTTACCTCGAGGATTAAAATTCACTTATTCCTGAATACCGGACTTCCATTCCGACTTCAAATCCGGAATTTTCAGAATGCCTTGTCTTCAACCAAACAACACAAAATTAATAGAGCAGAAATAAATTATCTAAGTTTTTGAATTACTGTCCATGATAGCGAAGGATACTTACAGATCTAACTTCATAACTCTTTTACCAATTTTAAACATTTTTCATCAGAACATCACCTAAAGTTTCCATAATTCTATCTCGGTGACAAAGTTTGAAAAACAGTTCTTGTCCTGAGGAAACTGACGGTCACCTTAACCTAAACTTTTACGTCCTTCCTTTATTCGGAAGTTTAAACTTTTTCTCCAGTATTTAAGGCGAGAGTAACCATCAGTAAAAATATTATCCGTTTATATCATTCCTGCAAAATTTTTGAAGGAAGTTTCTTGCGTGTCTTTTGCCTTAGCTTCACTTAGAAATTCCAGCTTTTGTTGATACAGTGAAAATTTCCTTTTTTTCCAGGAAGGAAAGCAACCTAATTCTGTGTTGAACCTTTGGTTGAATCATCTCCCAAGCTTACGATCAAATGGTAAGAGCGCGAAATAGAAATAACAATGTTATCTTTTTACTTTGACTTGTTACCCTGTCACTTTGACCGTAGGTTTCTTAACACTATTCCTCAACACAATTTTCAGGACATCAAAGCGAGTGAAATTTGAACTTGAAGTGAATCAGGCCTTAGGAACTAACATTGTCGAATCGGTTTACATTCCCTTGAAAAAAACGCCGTAACTTTGTGCGTCCAGCGGTCCTGAAAGGGAAAACTGTATGATATTTTTTTCAATTCTAGTTTTCCCATATTTGGCTGTCCTACAGCGCGAGCAGAAACTACTACGTATATCATAGAACTTTTTCTCGTATAAATATGAGCTAAAGTTGCTATTTTGCAGATATCTTAATCTTTTTTTCCGAGTTCAGCCTGGCAGTCCAATCTTGATGATTCATAGAAGTTGTGCAAATAGGATGAAGTCGTGTTGTGATTTTATACTCTAGTACATTGCACCGTATATTATTAAATTTCATCAAGCATGTTAGGAAACTTTAGTGAATTGATCCTATCTTTTTTAGAGACTAAGTTGATGCTGGTGTGCGTTACATAGTATCCTGTTTTATTGTTTATTTGTAACGGTTGTCCCTGAAGGAGCCAGTGCTGTGGAGTCTCTGCCGTCACTTGCAAGCCTGATGCCGACCGAGCATTTTGTGACTTATGACGGATCTCTCACAGAGCCACCCTGTGAAGAGACAGTTACGTGGATTGTGCTCAACAGACCGCTTTATCTCACAAGGAATCAGGTAACGTCATTGAGTTGTAATTATAGAAAGGGTAGCTCCCCTGGAACTTGGTTAGTGATAACTTTGTTAATTTTAATACCTACATATGTACATACGTGAATTGCTGCTGGTATCTTTTTAACTCTTAATAATATTATCAGGAAATTATAGAGATGACCAAATGCACTGTGTTATTTTGATACACTGGAGAAAATCTACGGAAGATCTTTGGCTTCTTTGTGGTTGATTTGAAACCAGCTTTTTCGTACAGTTGTTGAAAATGACTTGTTTTCCCTTACAATTTGACTACCACAAAAATCCCTAATTATTTTGTGTTTGTATAGGAATTAGAGAGTAAATGAGTGGATTTCAAAGTAACCGATTGAACGTTAAAATATTATTTTATTTTCTATCTATTACCGTTAAAAGTAAGCCACACGGTAAGAAAAATATTCCTAATATTATTATTATTTCATTATTTTCTAATGAGTTAGAGGTGTCTAAATTAATCATCCGCGATCTTTAGAAGGAAACTTTCTCAGCATTAAGTTACTATGACTGCATGCTAACTTTTCAGCCCTTCATCTATTTTTCCTCAATTTCATTACGTTTCATTTGTCAAATCTAAAATTTAAGAATGAATTCTAGCGCCTAATTAATTTGTGATTACTTCTGATTAAAAATGGCTAGTGTTGATCGGCATAGTGGAATATTTGTTTCAGATTCCTTAGACATTTCAGATTGCCTTAGACATTTCAGATTGTTTTCAGATTGCCGTGCTTAGACTGCACGGCAATTGAAGATGACGAATTCTATGATTGCCTAGATATTATTCTTAGTACTCCTCACGAAACACTAATCATGGGAGA
>VCRD01000825.1:147054-167379 GCA_006783055.1 Trinorchestia longiramus | reverse complement strand
GGCATGGGACTTCGGTATTGAACCAAGAATGGGCCAAACGGCTCGTTCCTATTGCCTTATTCTATTCTTATTCTATTCTATTCTACACTGCTTGAGCTGGATAGTTAAATATTTGTTTGAGATTCCGTAGACTTTGTTGACCGAGATGGTAACATATTTGATATAAACTCTGTAGACATTGTCCGTTGAATTGAAAGATATGCTCATTATCATGCTACGTATATCTCGTGGTGATCATGAAGAATGACATAGCCAGACATGTACTTTTATAGTAATATTTATCATTACAAGCATACTCATTAATAAATTTGGTGAAATTAAAATTCATATAGTAAACTGTATTCATGAATTAAGAAGTGTTGTGATAGATATAAATACAAATATTGTGATCCATAATCTTCATTCTTCTATGAATTAAGATTGATGCTTCTGAAGGATGGACACTGTTTTACGCAATTACATTTTATTCATAATTTAAATCAAATACCTATGGTGAGTGATCATAATACTTCAAGATTATGAATATGAAACTATGATAAAATAAGGACTATGATAAAATACTGATTTTTAGAAAATCCATTCAAAAAATTGGAAAATTCACATTTCAGTCAGAAAACAAACTCAGAAAAGTTTGATACAGAATTTTTTTGTGGATGAATTATTTTTAAAAGTTTTTCAATAGATTTGCTCCTGGCTTTCCCGATCATGCAAAAATTATTCGTTCAATTCATCCTTCTAATTTCACCAGGATCAATTTAACCAAACGCTATTGCAAATGAATTTTGTAGTTTATTCAAGTGTTCACAAGTTTCAACAATTTTTTAACCTGATTTACTTGTATTTGTATCATCAGTAATTATATTTCTTCTGCAATTGTTACGTAACTTCTTTCTCATTTCGCGACGTATTTGATGTTTGCTAGAGCTTAAGCATAATTTTGAATTCTACGTCAATTATAATTATTTATTGACAGAAAATACTTTTCAATACACACATAACCGAGTTTATCAATGATATGAGCTTATAAATTACTTTGCTCACATTTTGGACAGCTGTGGGAATTGCAGTCCCTACGGAGGGGTTCGGGAGGGGGACTTGCAGCTCCCTCTTTAGGGAACGTTCGTCCCACACAGTCCCTTGGGGGACGCACGCTTCGCACCAACATCCCTCACGCGGTGGGCTGGGGGAATACGCCTCCTTATGTGGGTGCTTTTTCTGATTTTACTTGGATAGAGGTTTTCTCTTTTGCCCTAAACCAATCTTTTGATAACCCAATAATAAAAAAACTAACTTGGTCAGGTTTCTATGGGTGCTTTTCCTGATTTTACTTGGATAGAGGTTTTCTCTTTTACCCTAAACCAATCTTTTGATAACCCAATAATCAAAAACTTACTTGGTCAGGTTTCTATGGGTGCTTTTCCTGATTTTACTTGGATAGAGGTTTTCTCTTTTACCCTAAACCAATCTTTTAATAACCCCATTACCAAAAACCAACTTGGTCAGGTTACTAAAATCTGCGATAAGTCAAAGAAAAATATTTTTGAAAGATTTAGGCTTTTTTGCCTAATTTTCGATGAATTTGATTTCAGTTGCCTTTTTTGCAGAAATGTGCTTCACAGCCCGGCCCGAGAACGCTCTATCGAGGTGAGTTTTCATCTCACTGTGTTTCATACATAAAACCAGAATTATTTATGTAAGCTAACTTCTGAGTTTTTTCAGTCCTATCTTCAGATTAATTTTATCGGAAAATTAGAGTAGATTTAAGTAAAATTTACAACATAATTGATGAGAGTTCACTCTAATTCAGAAATAAATCTAGATAGATATTACATTCAGCCTCACACGTTCAGGTATACCAAGCTGATAGGTTTGTTCTGTTACAAATTGAAATTTTATGCAAGTTTTGCAATTTGCTGCCTCGTATTATTTTATTTGTTTTTAGGGATGAGATTTCAGTTTATTCCTGAATTCTTTCCTCTAAGTGGTTCACTGGAATAGTTTCATTCGAAACTTCAAATTTTATTCATTACGAATATTTGATAATCTATTATAGGAAAGAAAATGTAGCTTCATCTTTATAGGCGAAAAATTAAGCAAAAATAGAAGCAATATACTTCATTATGTTGATTTTTAGAGGGGGAATTAAAAGAATTATCACTTACACCACGAATGGATCGTGAATCGTACAGTAATTTTTGGCGTAGTATTTTATTCCAGGAGAGTTTAATTATAAGTGAACTTTCTACCAAGTCCGGTCAGATCTCAAATTCTTGTTCCACGTTGCTGCAGTGACAGGTTGCTGCAGTGACAGGTTGCTGCAGTGACAGGTTGCTGCAGTGACAGGTTGCTGCTGTGACAGGTTGCTGCAGTGACAGGTTGCTGCAGTGACAGGTTGCAGTCTGGGAGCTAATCAAATGATGACAATTTTGATACTGCATTGCGACTAAATTTAAAACTGGAAAGGAAACTTCCCTCTTCCTATAAATGATCCGGAAATTTATCGTATTTTTACACTGTAACAACTCAATTTTGTTGAAAATATGTGTTTTATCCCATTAAGACCACTAATTTACCAATGGTAACGTATAATTTTTATATCTCAACCAGGGAACTCTAAATAAAGTCGTAGAACTTATTGCCACTAATATCAATAATCGTTGACTAATGAGCATCGGATAGCCAGAAATTTGTAATCTTAATTTGAATGAAATTATTTTCTTTTGCTCATATTTTCAAATAGATAAAATATCATATATGAATGTAGCTCATTTTCTCATCTATTGCATTTATCTAACTGTGTCTTCTTAGAATAAATTCATGGTTCTGCTTTTCAGTATCTGTTCTACCTGACCAAACGTGATCGCTGCCTGGACAATGACAAGATCCAGCTGGGAAATAATTATCGGTGCGCATTTTGTCAACGAAACTTGACAGACTTGTAGTGTGGGAACAAAATAACAATTTTGTGTTGAACAATTGAACTGAAAATGACTACTAATAATTACTGAATCGTAGCAAACGTGGTCAATATGTACATATATGACACATGTGTATGGTCTATCATTTGTCAATGGCGCAGTGCTCCAAGTAATGCATGTACATATGTAACGTGGAATAGCACTTCTTAAAACTAAATATTACTACAATCATCTTGTGAATCATTTAATCATATCGTGTATTACGTAACATAGTGTTTTAATGTTATAAACATTTGTAAACCCGGTGTCTATACTCTAGTATGAGGGAAACTTGCTTTAGCTTCTACTACCCTCGAATTCTGACAAGACTCTACTAACGAGGGTGACGTGAATACATGTATCATACATGGCCAATCAGGTGAGATTTACTTGTATTCTCTGGGGTCAACAGTAGAGTTTTGTTAGTCGTGAGCCACTTATTGATGCCAGCACAATTGAATAAGTACCCAAACAACGATATACTTCATTTACGAATTTGCTAAACCAGTTATTCCAAAATTACTTCTTCAAATGATTATATTGAGCATGCGTGCCTCAGTACCTAACTTGAGGTTATAAATTGTTAAATTACTTGAATGCTCTGTAATTTTTTGTAATCATTTATGAATTACGAGTTATTTTCTTGCTATTTACTGGCCTTTCAGAAATTGAAAGTGCATTCCTTGAGGTAGGAGGAATAAAGTTCGTGGTTACCCAAGCTTTGGTTAACTTAACTTTTTCTCAAGGATCCTGCCTCTCATTTACCTTATTCTTGATTTTGTAAAAATGCTTATTCAGAGTATCTATTGCAAAGATAGAGCAATGATAGTTGAGAAAAACTGCATATAAATACATATGCGTAGTTCATAAGGAACATGTGCAACTGCGTCGTTCTATTTATTCGAAATAAAAATAAATACCTTTCCATGCTTTCTTCTTTTGCCGAAGCTTGAAGAACATGCAATAACTTACAGTATTTTGATTTAGGAAAATGTAAGAATACACAATGGGCACTTTAGCAAGTGAAGGCTGTTTTTTGTACAAGATTTCACTTCAGCAATCAGCATCTGACCATGGCTTGCTAATAGGAACATTTTTTGACTAAGTCGTCACTATATCGAATATCGTTTGTCATGACTAGTAGTCATGACAAACGAAGATAGTGTGAAATACGAACTTCCACGGGAGGTGAAATTATGTATTCTGCAAGAACACTGATTTTGCGTATACATCAATAATTATTGATAAATATTTAAGAATCATGAGATGAACGGTGCTTCCGGGAATTTGTTAGTCCTTAATAAACCGATAATCCTTTATTTTAGCATCTTTGTCAACGAAAAATTGTTGAAAATCAAAGTGTTGAAGTTTTAATTTTTCCATTAGAGGAAACATTTAATTGAAAGAGCAGGAAAGGGAACGCTCTGCTTTTGTACAAATTATTCCCGGAAGACAAATAAAATAAGAACCTCCTCTCTTTACTAAGCGAAAAATTCTGCTTTGACTTTCTCTATCGAGAATGCACCTGCGCCATAAGCAGTCACAGATAAAATATTTGCAAGCTTTTTCTTTTTCAATACCTTAATAGTAATCATAAAGACAACCAACATTCCTTTCTTTACCTCTTCATACATTTACCATGAAAATGAAGAAACAGCAATATTTAAGGTAAACCAACAATTGTAACGTAGATCAAGAGAACAGGCTATGCCGTGATCAAGAGAACAGGCCACTGCATAGCCGTGAAACAAAAGTATTTTTGTGATGAATAAACAAACCAGTTAAGAAAATTTGAACTAGAAAATATTTTCACCGTAATTTTTGCACATGGTTCATATCAGTTCTTCGCAGAAAACTAGATGAAAATATTTATCAGAATGTGTCTTTTTTTGAAATCATTGTTCTTATTAAAAGCTTAATGTAGTAATTATCATTTTGACGTTGGTTAAAAATGTCACGAACGTATCGGTGAAAAATATATTGGGATCCTACTCTCAACGCCGTTTTGCAAATATCTTCCTTTTCAAATATATTTATTTTTCTTCATTAAGAACATCTTCACGTTATCCTCACAGTTTCCTGATTCAGAACCTCTTTACTGATCTTCAATCTGTGGGTTTGAATTCCAGAATTGTAACAACTGAATGAATAGACCACAAAGTCATTATCATGTTTGGTCTTTCTGTTTGGTCGACTGGGGTCGATAATCGTGAAACATTCTTTGACATTGATGTATTCAACATAGTCAACTTCGCATCTCAAGAAAAGACGTGTCCAATGCAATCCCCACCGACCGGTTGAAAAACTGAAAACAAAAATGCGAATAGGAATCATAAAATTGATTCATTGTCATTATAAACTTGTGTGAAACAACCACATAATAAATATATATATATATATATATATATATATATATATATATATATATATATATATATATATTTAAAACTTATTTGCCAATTACTTCATGAATCAATGAACCTAGCTCTCTTTCGTGACACCTGAAATATTTTATTGAGGACTTTCATCGACAGAGACTTCAGAAAACTTTTTACTCCTTCTGAGAATGTTTTTCCTATTCCTCATTATGACCTCAAAAGAAGGGGAAAACATACTAATTCATATAGAAAGAAAAGCTATCTACTGGGAGAATAATGCTATTCTAGTTCACCAGTATGTCCACAGAACAAGAATTATTTAGCATTAAAATATGTGGAAACTAAATCACCTACTATTTCAAGAGTTCATAACACAGTTTCTTTAAAAAACATTCGTATTGAATGGGATTTGCAAAACTCAACCTGAAATGCTCTCTCTTCTTAATTAATTTAATTTTATGGAGAAAAGCTAATAATTGTTGTCACTTATAAATGCCCTACGCTCAATGCTGTTCCTCACTATTCGAAATTCAGCTCTCTTCGAAAGCGTAATTTTGCCAATCAAATTCTCAACCAAATCTTGAAGCTATCATTTTTGTATTCAAAATAGCCACAAAAGAAAAATATTCGTAGAGACATACGTCGATTTCATTTCTTCAAATTCAATTTTGGCATTTCTAAAATACATTTTTGGCTCTGAAAATAAGAATCAGATTCCAGACTTTCGACTTGTATCTCCTGAAGACGAGCGCCCTAGCAGCCGATCTGGACGCTAGAATGAGCTTGATTTACTCAAGGGTATCTAAGAATACCTGCCGTACGGGCAAACTTTCCGCACACCATCATCAGTTATAATAAAACTGATCATGTAGAGTGCTGGGCTCTCCATTTCTGTCATAATTTAAGGAAAAACTGAAATTATATCGACTTGGAAGTGTAGAGCCCGAGGGAAACGCTAGTTGCTATAATAAACAAAGTTGTAAATTTAGGACTGTGATTCATTGCCGGAGTCTCAGGAGTTGTGTTAGAGGAGGAACAGCATAAGTGTCTGGATTAAAGACTTTAGGAATAGTTGCCTTTAGACTACGTGCCTTGGCAGCGCACCGTTTCTCCATAAAAGGGAATGAGTACTCTGCAGAGGCTTGGCAATTCCATAAAATGAATAGAATTTACTTGACACCGTTACAATTTTCGAACTCATTCGTGAGAGCATCGAGATGCAATAGTGTGCATTGAAAGAGCGCAGCCGTAGGCATTGTTTAGTAACTGTCAGAGGCTTCGATAGCAAATTTTTACCATTGGCCCTTTTTTCCTCAATTGTGAATTTGAAATCAGAAGTAATTCTATCAAGAGAACCAAGCAGTGAGAGGCAGCAGAATTTGGCTTAATAGTGTCAAATGTATGCAGGAATTGTGACTGATTGTTCTAATGAAACTGTTTTCTGATAATAAATGCAGACCCTTTTAGTGTTCACTCCAGCTAAGACTTCCATCATGTTAATGAAAAGCACCACAAGGTTCTACAACTGTTAAAGTGGTGCGCAGTTTCATTTGGTGTTAAAATAGAATATGGTCCGTTTTGTCCATTTTTTGGCTGCTACCAAAGTCCCATGCCGTCAGAAGCTCCCGGAATCATTGCTAATCAACTTATGAGCTCTGGAAAACATTCCCGAGGCTGTTAAAATTACCGCAGCTTCGTATTGTAAGATTTTAAATGAAGCTCTCATTTTTTCGTCGCTTGAATACCAGGCTTTAGCCCTTCGAAAGAAGAGCGTGTTTATGCTCAACAATGTCAGGTAAAATCCAACGAATACAACTAAGCAATCCCTGACCTCAAGAAGCTCTTGAAACATCAATTTTTGATAGTGTGGACACCGCCTCGCCGGATTTGAACTCCAATGAATATTCATGTCATTATAAAAAATGAATTTATGTATACGAATGACAATTTACCTCAGAAGTATTATTATGCGTTGCCGTATAAATTACATCGAGATCTGTTCCACCAGCTACTAATAAAAAATTGATGGTTTCTATAAATAATCGTATCTTCGAGGTTATCAAACGTAACGAACATTACGTTAATAAATAAGCTTCATGCATGAATATCATTCGATAAATGTGTTATTTTTGATCAACATTAATTGTTTACATTAATGCGTAATGCTTTAATTCATCTCAAGCTCGTATTAACAAATTTGGAACTTAGCTTATTGCTTGATTGAGTTCATTTAATGAGTTCTAGCAGTCATAGAGAAATTTACGGCGTGAAAACTCTTGTGATTCTTAGAACAAAGATCATGAGGACGTGTTTTGTTTACTGAAAATAATATATTTAATTATATTTACTGTGCCGAAATAGCCAGTATAAATAGAAATTCTTTTTCTAACAAATATTAAGATAGAACTATGTCTTATAATGTAACTAAATCCTATTTACTGCAAAAATACATATTGCGTATACTATACAGGTGGTATAAAAAGATGTCTTCTATTACATTTCTTATATTATATTAGGAGGTTCTTGAGAAATAAGTTTTATGTGATTTTCTTCCTCAAAGGATCATTTCAAATCAACTTCTCTGAAATATCTGAACATATTTTGAAGTGATATGTTGTGTGAAATATTAAATAAGTATTTTTTATTTTAGGAGATTGTATATTCATATCTAAGATATACACACGGACGATGTATGTAATCGTTTTAGCAACGTTTATGAAAGTTGCTCATTTGTACACAATCACGCTTTGCATACGTTGCTTTGCCCAGAACAAAGTTTGTGAACTTTGACCAAAAATATGCTATAGTCTAAAAAATGGACAAGGCAATGAAAAATACAATTTCTAACCTAATATATTTTATCGACCGAATTTTTATATTAATAAGAGTTCCGTCATTAGTAAATACTACTTTCACGTAACATTTAGCAGATCAGGAAGTCAATATTAATTAAGAAAACTATTTTCTGCAGACCAGTTGTGTCTGCCTTTTGTAGAGCTATCAAATTGATGTGCGAGAGAGGAAAATACCGAACCAAACTTCTGAACCTTGAGCAAAAATTATAAGCCCATGAAGAGCTTCCAAGATCATAAAGCGATTGAAAGAGACTAGAAGTAGATGTTCTCAGGTGAGGTCTACTATTCCGTTTTGAAGATATCAGAGTACGTTAAAAACAAGCTTTAAAATTTTTTAAAACAGAGAATATGCTTTTTAAGAGAAGTTGAACCTAATTACCAACAGAAGCCAAATAAAACAGGCCTTTGAAACCAATCTTAGGGGATGAATGATAAGATTGATGTTCAAGGAAAGCCTGACGGTATCGAAGTCTAAAAAGTGTAAAAGATAATTTCTTTCCAAGCTCTTCCAAAAAAGTAGAGGATACACGAGCAAATATTTTGGTAAACACTTGTTGTGGGAACGCCATGCACTTTTTTCTTGTTTTTCTTGCACGGATAAGTGTAGAAGCCTACAATGTCTTGGCAGACAGAATGCGGATTTGAGATACTGAAAGGAAAAATGTGCGAACAAAACAGCGAACATCCCTCTGACCTCAAACCTCATTTAAACCGAGTTTTGAATATGCTATGATTGAAATGCATGTTTTCTTGGAAATTTTCTCTTCGTCCTATCGTGTTCAATTGAGCTATAAAAACAGGACTACAGAGCGACAAACTTGGCACTCAGCTTTATCAAACTCAACGTTAAAAATGCTTTCTGAAGACTTGCACAAGTTTTAGAAGTTTTATCAAGGCTGTAATGGTGTCCGATGGGGGATAAAATGAGATTTATCAGAAAAGAATCCTCTGAAAACTAAAATATTTGTTGCTAGGCAGAAGCTCAATTTTGAGAAATTTAACTTTCGTGGATTTTGAAGGTCTTTATATCGATTATTTATTGTTGGTCATTTTTCTGCGGTATTTTGAAACGTCGTCTTAGGTTAACATCTCAGAAAAAATAATAAAATAATACTAACATAACTTTGGAATATGTTACTTTGACTTGCTCAACTCACAAATCTCGAAAAAAAAAAAATTTTGGTGTGGATAAAAATCATACTTTTTTTACAAACGTTGGTATTGTAGAATTAATTTTAGCTAGCAATATCACAATTCCAAAAGCCATTGTAAAGAAGGCTACGCTAAAGTCGAAATGGCTCTTGAATTCTCCTTCAAACATTGCATAGGTAGTTAAAGAACAACATTCTACTCGCCTGGAAATAGCTACACTCATTTGAGTCATTTATGTTGTAAAAAACGCGTAAAAATATATGTACTGTCAGCTGTCGAGTAAATTTTCACGAATTTATGGCAGGGATGTTCGAGAACCAAACTCTTGATGTAGACACTACAGAGAATGAAGCTACGTCGCTGTCACATTGTGTGAAGGGATCGAAAGGACTGGGAAACCCCTCCTCTAAATAGCAAATTCCTCGTTATGAACAGGAACTTTCTTAGATGTTTTCTTTCTTGGGTTGAGCCAAGTTTGAAGAGGGGTTGCAAAATTTGGACTGTAAGAACTTAATTCATGAGAAAAAAGTTAGAGCATAGAATAGTGTAATATATACAAACAACTGCATGCAAATATTAGTCGCAGGAACTTCTTGAATTCGCAGCAACATCTCTCGTTTACTTGAAATACGCTTTTTTATGTTCATTTTTAAGATTATTCATTGTCACAGTGGAATGAGAATGAAGATAAGTGTTTAGTCGTCAGACAAGAGCTTCCTGAGTAGTCTCTTCTATCTCTCTCTACAAATATTACCAGCACATCAACAGTATCATATTTACTTCACTCATCAATACCTTTTCTTAGCAGTCACTCAGCCGCCTACGCTAGCACAATTTGCAGAGCACACAGTAAGAACCAGGCTCACTAATGGCACTGTTCAGTGTGAGGTGTGGGCAGCCATTGTTCAGCAGGAGCTGGCTGTCAATTAGGGTGACCGTAATGAGTTTACAGTAGGCCTGCTAGGGCTGGCAACTACAGCCGTGATAGGTGACCGGCCTACCGTAGCCGCCAAGCAATGGCTTCCGTGAGATCGGGTGACTCTCACCCAATACGAATAACCGTTAAGGAAAACTACCCTGCTGTTGTAACTATGAGGAAGTGAGATGATGGTCGTTCCTTATGAGGTAGAATTTCTTCGTTGAAAACTGGGTGAATTGAAATGGATGCGCACAGAATATGGCTTATAGTGACGCGAAGTTATTGAGAATGATTGAAGAAAATGTGCGTTATCGTTATTTACGTTCGGACAAGGGAAAATTTAACGGTTTTCATTACAATCAATTTGAGACAATTTCTACTTCGTAACGGCTTTTTGCCTATGTGTAGGTCAAAAGGCCTGAACTCACATTATTGCAATAAAAAAGTGCTTCCGGAAAACAACACTTTTGCAATAAGTTTTTACTTGAGCTTCTAAAGAACACGTTAAGCGGAGGTTCAATTATCGAATTTGATTAGAATGTAATCAAAATCCTCATGCGAAAAACCTCGAAGTAGGTCGTCATTTCTGAAGATGTAAGAGCCAAGAAAATGGTGTTCAACTAAGTGAATTTCTTCCATAAACTGGAAAGCTTGAGGCTTTTGACAGGCGTAAGCCCTAGAAGCTGCATGACAACCAGCGCAAGTTATACCATTAACCGATGAAAAATACATCAATGATGGACACTTAAGCAAGTCATGAAAATGACTAATTTTTATGATTTCAAAGCAGGTGTAAGGTAGCTGATAAAAGAGAAATTAAACGTATTCTTCAAAACATCAAATGTTGTTCTGCAATTGGTTCAATGGGATGAGTTTATGTACAAAATTTTTGTATAAATGACCTTGGAAATAAAAGATCTTGTAGCTCGACTAAATAAAGCACTCGTCCAAGGTGAACTCGTACGGTTAATCAGCTCCAATATAAAAGTTGCTGTATTTTGAGCATCTAAAATATTTGCATTTCGAGGTTAGTATTTTAATGTCGGATTTGAAAAGCATGTGGCGAACTACATAATTTTTGTTGCGTAAGAAAGCTCGAGAAAGAAAGAAAATCATCGTTCTTTGGTAGGTCTCTGTAAAGCTATAACTTGATCAAAAGGAAAGCATTATGCGAGTATGAATTGATAATTTTCAGCAGCTAGCAGGTATTAAGGTTTTATTGTATTCAAACGATATTCTATTATATTGGGGCAGTATTGTAAGAGATTTACTGTTTTTTGATGAAACTGTTGAGAAAAAAGAATTAAAGAATTATTTAGCAACTAAAAAAATTAGTTTACGTAAAATGGCTTCAATACAAATATTCAGAATGTTTGATAACAAATGAGTAGTCAAATAATGCAAAATCTACTCGTATAAATTATCAAAAGACAATTCTTGGGTTTCTGTTTTTAATAGTAAAATTATTTACACTGGATTGAAAGCTTTTGTAAATAATACTCGCATACACGTTAAATAACAAAATTTAAGAACAAATAAGTTTGTGCTTAAAATAAAAGTGTGTATACATTGCCTACTGATTTGTTAACTAAATAAGATATTGAAAACAATTTGTAACAAACTGTATGTTTGACTACTATCGCTCCAGCAATAAAATAAGGTTCAGTATCACGAATACATTCATCATCGAAGGAATCTAGGGAGAGTAATTGAATTTAATTTCTGAAATTAGCTTCAATAGGGTCCAAAAAACAAAGGGGAAACGGTGAGATAAAGAAAATAGAACACAACAAGACAACTCGCGCTTCACTGAACTAAGTCAGAAAGTTGTAAGAGTCCTTCAAGAGTTAACAGTCAAAGTTCGAGATAACTTTTTTCTTGCAGTGGAAAAGTTTGCAATTTTTACATAGAATTTTCATGGGCACAGATAATCTGCAGTATGTATGACATTGTTATGGTTCGCAAAGAAGCACATTCAAACAGACCCGTGGCGTTCTTCTGAATGGTAATATTCACGTTCATCCTTACATTACAGAACGCTAGATGAGAAAGCTATCTTTATTAAGAAAGCAAGACAGTTCTCTGGAGGCCGTGCAAAATGAAGGAAGCACTTTGACTACTAATTCACTTACTTCACTGAAGTCTGATCTCGCTCCTAGCCTTCTCACTTAAGGAATATGAAGGAGTTTGAGTAAGATGACACGCTCTATACATGACGACCAGTACAAATTGACAGGCTCTGAAGAGTAAGGCTGACTGTATTTTTAACTTCAGAGGTGAGAAATCTCTAAGGCTGGACTGTGATCAAGTGTAAAACACTGAGTTTCAGACTGTTCACTAGCGAAATGAATAAAGACAGACATTTCAGAAATAAGTAAAAACTGATAACAACGAAACAAATAGAGAGTGACATTGATGAAACAAAAAGAGACTGACACTAATGAAACAAATAGAGATTGACACTAATGAAACAGATAGAGATTGACACTAATGAAATAAATAGACTAATACTAAGAAAATCGATTAAGTTTAACAGTGCACTAACGAAATAAATAGAGTTAGACAAAAGCAAAATAAATCAACAGTTTCCTAACGCTTACTTCACACAATTCACTATTGAACATTTGAAAACTATTGAATAGAATAGAATAGAATAGAATAGAATAGAATAGAATAGAATGAGGCTATAGGAACGAACCTTCTGGCCCATTCTTGGGTCGGATAATTACTTCGATAATTATTCGGTTGTTTTACCCAAGTCTCATGCCGTATTTCTAGCCGCGTCAACCATGTCGGCAGCGGGATTCGAACCCGGGTCTTTCCGCTCGCAAGCAGATTCGCTCACCAGTCGACCAAGCTGGTGGTCAGTCGACCAAGCTGTAGTCGACCAAGCTGGTGGTTATGTAGTTCAGTATCGGTTTCATTGCCAATTATTAATATTGTTATTATAATTATGGTAATTATTAATACTGTCAATATTATTATCATCGTCATTATTTGAACAAGAATGCAAATTTTTACTGCTTATTTCTGCTGAATTAAGAGTCCTTGGTAATTTGAGGTCATTGTGATCAAATGACAATGTTTCTTTTTTAGCACGACAGTTATGTCTGTGTGTCTGTCGCCATAGTCGCAAGTGGTAATATAGGTAATCATTTATTCTGATATATTGTTTCATCCAGGTATATGAAAGTATATTTGTCTATCTGTTTAAACACACATAGAAAAGTATACATTTCTTCTGATTATAATATTTCCTTCTCTTCAGAATGACTCTATTAAAACAAGACAGGAGTTTAGTACCATGGCTTCATTTAAGAAGAAATGTTACAATTTCTTTGATTGTTATTGTTATACATGCAGGAGTTATACAGTACCAAGTAAGAGAATGAACACAAATGAGTTTGTGAAAAGAGCTCAAGTAGCGTTCTTGTAGCTCAATATTAGGTGTCAAGATAAATTGAGCGTCGTCTGGTGTAAATCTTTTTTGAGACCAATTATCACAACCACCAGCTTGGTCGACTGGTGAGCGAATCTGCTTGCGAGCGGAAAGACCCGGGTTCGAATCCAGCTGCCGACATGGTTGACGCGGCTAGAAATACGGCATGGGACTTGGGTAAACAACCGAATAATTATCGAAGTAATTATCCGACCCAAGAATGGGCTCGAAGGTTCGTTCCTATAGCCTCATTCTATTCTAGTCCCATAAGAACGGAGTTTAGAATCGTGTGAACTAAAAGAAGCAGTCCTTATGGGAAATAATGGCATGGCCACACGTACCAAACACATACCAAATGTTTTATTTTGTCATCACAGTTCTATATCAAAAGAAATATCGGCAAAAAAGGCAGCTAGATTTATTTCAATATATCTACACAGTATCAGTTTGTAATGAACTAAGTTCGAAAAATAAAAACGTACAACTGTACATGAGGCGCTAGGGAGCGACATTGTCTTGTGAGTTGGATTACAACACGTACAGTTTTATTGATCGCAAATAAACATAAATTAAAAATAAAATAATTTCTACTTGAGCTATCTAACTTTTACTTTCATTAACTAACACGCAGCGTCGACGGGCAGCTAAAACAGCTCTTCGTTCCGTCAACTTCCAAATCCCGTCCAAAACTTTTGATGAGCTATCAGTATACTCTAACTGAAGTCTGCCCTCTCCTTTTCTGATCTGAAAAGTTGCCTTCCCTGTCCTACAAAATCTACAACCATATTTCCTTTCAATCGGAAACGTTTAGTGAACGCAGACAGTCGACCGTTTTTATTTTTGGCAGTTTCTTGCAGCTGGCCGTTTGATGGAGCAGATTGATGTCGAGAATCGAAGTAAAGAATTCTGGATTTGCCAAAGACATGGCTGGAGGCAGCGGATGGTGGAGTTTGGAGGCTAAATAATCCAAATTGGATGCTTTAAAAATACATGACATAAACCTCCAAATTTCTGCAACTGCAGAGTCGAAAATTTTTGCCCAGTTTTGAGAGTTAATTCAAGGTTTGAAGAGAATTTGAAAACACTAGCTAGGGTTGGATCATCACTACGAAAAATCAAACGATCGTCAATTTGATCCGGAGTCACTATGAAGAGTCAACCATTTAGTATACACTGACATATATTGTAAGTTTTTTATCTAGTTAAACAATCATAAATTTTTGTGGCACATGTGTGTAATTTGTACGCAAGTATCAATCAAATATATTCTGCTGTCCTTCACTTCTTGAATTTTTCTTGTTCATTCTGAAGTGGAAGGTATAAAGTGAAGCGAAGAATAGGCTTCTCAGGAGTGTGAAGCAGTACATAGTCATGCACCACACATACATAGTAAGCCAAAAAATTCTATCACGTCTCCATCAGTTCAATAGCTGATGCGATATTCCCCTAATCACACAATTACAACAATTTTCAGCAGTTGGTATGCCTTGATCACGCGAGCATCGTTCCCTTGGTACTGAAATACACTGCCTCATGAAAACAGTTCTGTGATCACTAAACAAAAGCCTCACAAAATTACTGCGTTGTTTGCAATAACAGTGCAGTTACCGGCCTGGAACTACCGTACATTGGATTGGTAAATTAAAGACTGCATGTGCAGCTCTGATGATTTAGTGATCCAGCAGACTTACTGTGGTTAGAGTGCAGCAAACATGTACGTGAAAATGGGGAGTTCATTCTGTTTGCACAGTTTCCCAAGTATTGTGAGAATACTCAACTTTTTATTGGGTAATTTACCAGTCAGGTGTGAACAGCGAAGTATATTTTGCCTTAACATCAAATGAGAAATTGAAATTATGATAGTTAATTATTCAGACCTAGACAACAAACAGGAGTTGCGCAGGAAATTTCTCGAACGTAATTGAAGGGAATTTGCTGTCATTTTCAGTCAGAAGATCATTTACTTTTCAGTGCTTGATTTATTTCGCGGAATTCTTTCAACTGGTATAAACGCAGGCATTGAGTAGTGAACACGCCATGAAAGACCGCTGCATTGTACATGTTGAATTTTGTTGGTGTATAATTCAAAATCATGTACAATTATTTGCACTTACCATTCAAACATATTTGCACGACTGGTGCATGTTTTTAATACGATGCTGCTAAAGCTCACACGACTTGAGGATCACATTAAGTGTAAGAGGTACTTCTAAGTAATAGCTGATATCTGTATTCAAGCGGCTACAGTGTTCACTAGTGCGATTTTATTATGGATGGTTATAACGCTCGTAGTATACATACGTGATGTCCTAAAACTCTTAAACGATTTGATGGGCAAACTCATTGGTATTTTAAATTCTATAATTTTTTGAGCTATGACTGACTTCAGAAAGTAACTTCAGGAGTAATTCGACAACAGTGACCTTCTTCGAAGGAAAAATCTATGTTGTGCCTAAAACCAATGGACAAATAAAAATATATCCGTTTTGTTGCAACAGAACAAAACTTTGAATCTGTGCAGTAGTTTGTAAGTAACTTCAGTTTGCAGTTCAGTATAGTTATATGGATGAAAATTGAAATTGTGTACAGACCCAAATTTATTATTTTTATAATCCATAATATTTTATGATCAAGACTTGTTTTACAAACTTCCATGAAGTTTATAAAACCGACTGATTTAAAATTAACATTTGATATGAAAGAATAATAACCATTTGCAATAGAAAAAATGAAAATAAAATCAATAAATCCTCAAGCTCAAATATCTCTACAGCAAATTCAAAAACATCAAAAAAGACATAAAGTAACAGTAATACAAATAAATAACAAATTTAATCAGACTAAAAACGAATAATTTTTTAACGTCTTATAAGCTTTGAATTACGTCGCGAGGCAGGACGGCGCGCTGTGTTGATTTACAGGATGAAAATAACCCGAAACCCTTAACTGTGGACGGCCTCAAAAAATCTGCAGCTGAGATGTTAATTTTCGGTCGAGATAAAAATCAGAGGTAGGTGCTTCCGGAGGGAAATATTCTAGCGGGAATGTTGCTAGGAGATTACAGGGGCTCTCACATCGTGTTAAGGTTGCCGGAGCTTGGTTTCATGACTCTTATGTCACGAAGCTATGGTGAAATAAATACCAATCAGAGATTTGTTTTGCACTCGAGGAGTATGCAAATGCACGCGTGAGAATTAAGATCATGATGAACTTATTGTCATCTACAGTATTAAAAATATTTAAAATTTTTGATTGCGTTTGTATGCCAGCTTCAATAGTCCAAGAAAAATATATTAGTTTAAAAAAATCTGGGGTATTTCATGATAATTCCATGAATTTGACCAAGTCTAAAACCAACGTTTTCATATTACTCAGGGTATTAATAGTAATAGTTTCTGATTCCTGTTTAGTAAACTTAAGTAAAACTTTACTTTGAAATGTTTTGAAATGTCTGTCTACATAAGTGTACAAAATTAATTTATTAATTATATTAGCTTTGTTTGAACACATAATTTTATAACGACCACAGTTTTTTCTGAGATAACCTTACAATTATTATTGAAAATTTATCAAATTTTTATTTTATTTTTCAAATGATAAATACCATTACATTACGGAGCATTTTCATCAGTAATTTGTAATTATTAGTTCTACAACAGTGTGGCACGCAAAAAAAACTCCAATGACTTGTTTGAATTTGATTTGAACGCAGGAGTGGCGGATGCAGTTCGCACCATCACCTTTAAGATCATATCATATTTCTCTAAGACGTCAGCGTGAAGCCAACGTTCAAAACCCCTCATGAAAGTTTTGCTGCTCTGTTGAAAGTGATTGTCAAATTTTTATTCCAATAATAAGCAAACTATCATTCAGAAGGTTAAGTTATTGCTTCATTGCTTGAAATATACAAAAGGTGATGCCAGTTTTCGCCGAGCCCGAAAAAATTAAAACTTTTCATAACTAAAGTATATTGTATGAGTAGGGAAAAATCAGAAAAATAGACCTGACGTTTTCTGCCGCTTGTATTTTACTGCTGATAATCAAGGTACTTCATTTATTTCAAGTGGACTGACTGTAAACAAAAAAACATTACGACAAGAAGCTAACTCATAAACAATATTTTTCCAAACCCTTTACTCGATGCATGTAAGATCACTGCCAGCCTCAGCATTTCAGTATAATGTATATGAGGGAAGTTATAACATGGGCTATTATTGTTCACACATGCTCTAAATCTCACTTATCTACGCTCTGAAATATTAGTTTCATTGTAAAAATTACTCGTACACACTCTGAATATCACTTATCTACGCTCTGAAATATTAGTTTCATTGTAAAAAATTACTCGTACGAACCCTGAATATCACTTATCTACGCCCTGAAATATAAGTTTTACTTTAAAAATTTATTCGTGCACACGTTGAATATCCCTGACAACGCTCTGAAATACAGGATACGGCAAAATGATCTCGCACATTAGGTAGCGAACAGAATAGATGCATTTATTTTCGGATTATGTATATATAAGTTTTTTCCCTCTGTTCGTTTTCTTCATAGCTTTTTTCATTCTGTAATTATTTTGGTTGTATTGAACCTACACAAGCGTTAAATAATTCTACCACACGTTGGAAAACGAGTAATTATGTTCTTAGATACTCTTCCTTACCTCGTAGACACCCGCCGCATGTCACTCTACTTGTTTATACATCATAATAATAGAAAAAATATCCTATTTTGAGTTCATAAAATGCAGGTCGGGGTGCAACAGATGCTTCATCTCCAGTAGTTGCTCGAAGATAATTTTAAAAATAATATTTCAAATTGTTGATGTTATGTGCAGTCAACTGCGTTGGTATAGCAATGGGGGAAAATTAAATTAACGTTCAATTCTTCAGTACTTGTAAAAGTTGACTTAGGGTGCTCCTATACATCTGTTGGAGACAAATTTGTTGAATTTTCAACAATTAACAATCAGAAAAAGTTTAAAAATTGGTCTCGTGTTAGATCACATCCCTCACTAAACCTTGCAAAAAAACTAGATGTATGAACAAATCCACACAGCTTCCATACAGCATACACTTAGCAGCTTAAATAAATTACTTCTACTCAAAGAAAAAAATATTAAGTGACTTACTGCATGAATAAAAAATTGAGGAAAGTTTAACAAAATTGAGGAAAGGAAATTTCCAGAATTTTATTCTCAGGAAAAAGGTCCAAAAGGGAAGCGCATACGAGGTTTTTATCACACCAGAACTCTAAACATTTCCGTCCCCGGCCAAATGGAAAAGCCTAAATCATTCCTCAGCCAAATGAAGAATAAATTAACTTCAATGACTGTATATAAACTTAAGGAGGGGATTCCACAGACTCCAATTGTACACGAAAAAGAATAGGTGTAAACAACTGTGAATTAGAAAACAAAACAAAAAAAAAGTCCCGAGTTGGGGTGGACGCAGAAATGAGATACTGATACCACGCTCACACTACGGAGCAGACCGATTCCTCGGCCAAAAAGTAAATGTATTTACATACATATATTTTATTCTTCCTCCAGACAGCGTCGAGGTCTGACTCTCTGGCCCCAGAAGCTGTGTTCCCAAAATTTGGCGATGCTTTCGCACTTGCACACGTGATCAACCTTCCCAATCACGTTATTCAAGAATAATATAATAATATACTTAAATATGTGACATTCCCTACGAAAAAGTGACCATTATACTTGCATAATCATGGAAAGATAACCTATTATATAAAGCGGAAGGGATTTCTACTTCTATCGCTATCAGTTTTCTTTTAATTTTGTTCTGGATGCGTAGTTCAGTGTCTTTTCTAGTAAGCTGCCCCGCACGTGGGGCAAAGGTTAGTTGGCCACACCCTACATTTGATTTTGCATTTGTTTTGTCGTGTCAAGTTCTTTCCCACTGCTACGAAGGAGTGAATAGGTACTTTACGCTTTTCGTAAAGTTTAATTGTAGCTATTCCATATTTTTCATTCTTTATTGTTATAGATATGATTCATTGTCAATCAAATTGTTTTTAATATGTTTCCATGAATAAGACACTTTTACCTTCGTAATTTTTGGGAAAATTGTACAATGTGATATTTTTCTACATAATCTCGATGAATGCCATCAAAAACTCCTGAAGGCGGTGCTGAAACTCTTTTACCACGCGAAACCCACGAAAACAGATTTAATTTGAAAACTGCACAGAGTTTACCACAATAGTAAGCATCGCAGAAGCACCCTCTCACCAATTAAAATTGTGCTGAGCTTTCTACCCTTTAAACAAACAGTCGCTTGAGCAAGCCTCAACGAACAAAAGTATTTGCTTTCGAGTCAAAAACAACGCACGTACTGGCACTGAGTGCTAGCATTCTCAAGCTTGTACTACACATATATACACGTAGGGTTTGGTTCAGTGAGCGTGCACTGATAAGTTTCAGTAATCAATTTTATTAAGCTGTGCAATAGTGGTCAACTGTGTCAGTATGCATGCGTGAGCCAGTATGATTAACTGTGTACATTTGGTTGATGGGGGGGAAAATGATTGGGTGGGAAGATGTTCGAATGTGTGTATATGTTTGCGAGCAAACATGTTTAACACGTTGCTTCCGATTGCCTGG
>VCRD01000825.1:127753-146825 GCA_006783055.1 Trinorchestia longiramus | reverse complement strand
ACTTACCACTTCGGAATCAACGTGTTAAGTGAGAGAATACACGTTAGTTTTGAAATATGGTCGAATATTCAAATTCAAGGGTCTGCATCTCACCTACAACAGCATCGTCTTAGGACACGCTAGGCCGTCCACACCCTCGAGCTGATCCGTCGAGATATGCAAAAATCCGCGACAAAAGAGTAAACATTTTTTTGTGCTAAGTTAAAAAAAAACTTTTTCCTGGATTCGTTGGATCTGAGAGCCAAAACCTGTCTCCTGCAAGCTTGATTCTGTTTTAACAGGCGCATCCTGCCGTACATTTTTGCCCCATGCTGATTCACTAATAGCTACTCGTAATGTAACGTAATCATAAGATGTAATTACCAATGTATTCCGTGCACATGTATTGCAAGAGCTGCGGGTGGATACAGCTCAAATGAAAACTATTCGTTTCTTCTTTATTCGAGGACCCAAAATATTTTTTGAGGCATCAATGGAGGTGAACAAGAACTCCCGGTGAATCTGCAACTTATGTGATGCTCTCTCGTCTGAAGATCATATGAGTCATAAATTGCCTCCAGTGTTTAAAAAATCTTGGAGCTTTTTCGGTAGGCTTAAAGAATTAAAGCCTTGGAACGTTATTACTTCAGTAACATCTGGCAGGAATTTTCAGGGAAACATTTGTGAAAGGAAATAAAGCGATGCAATTTTTCAATGCGAGTTCAGAAAACGAAGTTATTGCTTAATGATGTTTGTGTGATATTTCCAGAGACGTTGATTTTCTGACAATGTGTTAAATAATGCCTCTAGTCTAAACTTGTTTCACATGATTTCCTGCCTCAGAAACGATAAGATCTAAATTAAATACTATGCTATGAAATTAAAAAGACCCAAAATTCTTGTCGACGATTATAGATGCCCAATCTTTAATACAGAAAATACTATTGTCCAAAGAAATGATTCTTACTAGGCGATTTATTCACTTGAACTTGGCATGACAAGTTTAGTATTTATAAAAATGCCAGGCTCTTTTTAAGCTAGATTTTCACTAAAACAAAAGTAGCAAAACATATTTTGGCAAATACTCTTTTGAAAACCAACGTAAAATCAGTGTTCACACTTACAAATTGTTTTAAGCCGGAAATTAACATAGAATTTTTCGCTGAAAACTCAAAACTCGAGATAAATATCATTCCAAGGATAAATTATTAATCTCCTCTTTAATGAGATAAAGGAAAAGGCGATTTTCAATCGTATTCACGATGCAAAAATTGAACAACTGAACGATCCATGAGCATGTTTTCATGACTGAATGTAACTCGAGTTATTTTCCACCGGACTTCGTCCGACACAAAGTTGAGAAACTTTATTTTTATATCGCGTGAGCAATGGGCTATATTTCTTGCGTGTGGTATCGGCTAAGGGCGAAATTGGCAGGCAGGCCGGCGATAAACGACCAAATGCCAGCGAAAACAGCGTTAAAGCCTCCCCTGTCGAATGTACGGCGTCGATGTAAAACCATTCGTCTTATACACCAGCTTTGTTCTTACCTAACTCTGATGCTGATATAATGCATCTTGTTAGACTTACTTTATTTTATTTATTATATTATGTATTGTACTACTAGCAATCGTAATAACATCGGACATGAGATTCATGTACACGTGTAAGTGTACATGCGTCAGTGTTTCCATTTTAGTCTTATCAGAATTAAAATTTAGTCGCCTACTGGTACCTGGAAAAGCATTATTAAAGCGTTATTATAATTTTGTCATCATTGCGTTATCTTAATTTTCATTAATTCATCACCTCTACAAGAATATTATCTGCGTTATCGAATTATCATAATTAATTCATTGGATTTTTTTTCTAATTCTTCAGTTATTTCAAAAGGAGCCGCAGGATGTGCAATTATTTTGATTAGCGCATTGTGTTGCTGCATTGTGTTCTATCATCAAAATGCCAGAAATTGTTGCTATATTGTATTCATGAGCATTATTAGCATCTATCTACTAATTATTTAATGAATGTTAGAGCGTCATCAAGCCTCTCAACCTCTGCACAGCGCTTCCTAAATGCCTGCGTTCAGCGTTCAATCAAATAAACTTAATGACTTTACATGCATTTCTCGCTCGCAGGAAGACGTCATTACGGGCGTTCATTTCTTACCACAACTCATGCTGCTGCATCTTTTCACTATCAATACTTGCGTTTTAATTAATCAATACTTGCAAGATGAGTTGACAGTCAACAAGCTAAAGTTGCGTGGTGCGTGATTGCGTTTCCAGGAGATTCCTTTAAGCTCACAACGTCTTTGTAGTACAATAAGAACTCCTCTCTAAGACGTAGCTTGTGCTCCCGTTGCTTCTAGTAGCGATGCACATACCTTTAACTTTATGAGAAAGTAACATTGTTTTCATGATGTTCATTATTTTGTTTTTGAAATACTAAATTTGTACCTAGAAGCCTTTTGTGGAGGAGTCATCATTGCTGTTTGCTTGAGTATATGCTTCAGAATGCTGTTGTTTTCAAGCGTCTAGAAGGAGTTCTTATCGCGAAAATTTAATGCACTAAGTGTTGTAAAATTCAGAATTTATCATGTGCACACAGGCATCCGAAAGTTCCTGACAATAACTGCACCATTCATCAGAAAATCTCGAGAAATTGAAGAATGTCGTTATCGAGCGCCGAAATAAGTGAGCCGAACTCCAAGACCGAGTCAATCGTTGTAGAAAATAAATTAATAGGAAACGAAATTATAATCTTTCTGTTGACACATCCGAGACCAATTTCATCATAATTATTGGAGATTTAAATATGTCGAATTATCTTAGGGAATAAACGATCACGCCACTTTCAAAATCACGTTCATCTCTAGTCTAACATAAAGATAATATGAGCTGTTTTTATTTTCTTCTTTGTTGAGGTTAGGTATCTGGTGCAAATGTTTTACTTCTTCAAAATCCCAAGCATACTTTTTCAACAGCACTCAGTAAAAATGTTTAAAACAAATTTTGCCGCTGGAACATCACCCTTTTCGACATGAATGAAGATTGCTTAAAGAACAAGGTGTACTAATAATTAACAAGAAAACTTCTATCGAAGTATTTAAGTATTTTTTGACGTATTGAGCCAGTCATTCGCGAAATGAACAAGTAAATTGAAAGTTACAGAGAATTTTGTGAACGATTAATTCAACTCAATAAAAAATGTGAATTGATGATACTAATTTGAAATGATTTACGTCAGTTTGAATTTTGAAAACATTTTCTCCTATGTACTATCATTTCGTATCGTTTGACTTTATCTTTTTCCACATTACAGAAGGGATAAGATCTCATCAACAAAGTAGGTACATTTATTCAAATCATTGAGGATGAAGAGCACCTCAAGATTGGGTTTTTAGTAATCTTTGCATGGGTTGAAAGAAATAATTGTAATGACCCCAACGATATGTATTAGAGCCTGAAGAACAAATTTAAATTAGATCTATTTTTAAAGTCATTCAGATGCACTTCTTACTAATTTTTTTTGAATTAATCTTTGAAATTTGTGGATAACCAAAAATTAAGTGACTTCAAAAGTAACCAACAGCTATAATGCGATTGTACTTCGCACCTTATCAATAATTTAAGTCCATGTGGTCATTATTACCGTTTATGTTAACGAAAGGCCTCAACTTTAAAATAAAAATAAAAGGGAAGGTAAAGCAAGATATGACTGAACATTCACTTGCAAAGTTATTTTTTTAAGAGGTTAAACGTATTTTCAAAGTAACAAAAAAACGCTACAAATATTAAAGAAGCTTTAGAAATGGAAAATTTCAGTCTGCTATTCCGAAGTCAAGAAACGAAGTTTGTAGCCACCACTCGTGTTCTCCGAAGTGTGGGAGCGAAGAAGCTTTTCTCATCGAGGACCACAATTGGCAATTTCAGACGCCCAGCCTCTTCTCTAGGGCTCCACATTGACAATTTACCACAGGTTTGCACTTCAATGTAGCCTTCTGCAGCTTAGATATAATCTCAAGATCTCGAGAGTTTTGTAAACCAAATCAGGTACAATGTTGGGCGAATTCCAATTTGGATTGCTCCAGATTATGGAGCTCGAGTAAACTTGTCGATAGAGAGGCTTGTTCTTCGAATTCAATGAGTATTCGACTGCACTTTGGTTCAGATTTCTACCAGACGTGTTTTTCGGTCGATGTTGAGGTTTACGAGCGTGACTGGATCTGTATTTCCGAGTCGGTCCGTTATATCCTGGGTTGACTTAGTCGCCTCTGTCTCACTGACAATACTCCGATTTCTCAACCTTAAACTAGGATAAAAGAAATTAAAATTCGTGCCATTTCCATTCTTTTTCAGTATAATTCATAATTAGGATCTAGAGGTTGAATTGCGGTATCAAAACGCTTTCAAATGACGTTAAATCTTCCTCTCTGTTCAATCACTGGCTTGGTGCTTGACAGACATAAGACAGACAAGACAAGATTTGGTGCTTGGCAGACATAATGATACTCTGAGCTTGGAACTACACTGCAAATTTGCAAGCCATTGTTGCATAAAATTCTACTTCGATCCCAGAAACAGATAAAGCAAATATTATAAAATGTATTATTGTCAAACATTTTTTATCCAGAAATCATTACTTTTCGTGTATTTATGTATTATAAAATATTCTAATAATCTTCAGATGTTGTGAAGAACATTCAAATATTCAATGATGCGTGCAATGTTTAACGATAGGCTAATAGTTAACGATTATTAAAAAATCTAACTTCGGACATACCAAATTGTTTTTAATGAGAATCTGTAGACAAAATTTCAAAAACCTTGTTCATCAATTTATTATATGAATTATATTTGCTTTATCTCCAGCACCTTATCCTGGTACGAGTAGCAATAATTAAATAAAAGATTAATAACTTCACAATTGGAGTTCTGGCTTAGAGAAGTTTTAGATGAGCTGTATTCATCTCTTTCAACTCATAAATTAAAAAATATAATTTACATGACAGACACATTGCCCTCGTTCGGAAAAAATTGCCACCCAATATTAAAATTCTTGAAAGCCGTCTGTAGAGCAGTGGCGTTCTCGCTTATGAGGAAAATTTTTGTCTAGAATTACGAAGAATTTGCCTCTAGCAATTCGTTAAACAAAATGAAATAAATTAAATGCATACGCATGTACAAGAAAAGTTATGCGCAGCCGCTGAGTCGTCTGTTATGGGTAACATTCGTACAGGGAAAAGAATCGCGTGGATTTGTTTCATCAACAAATGTGCTTCGTTAGAACGAGAAATGTCACATTTCTGAGCCAAAAATTTGTTCCAGCAAGAACTGTATGCATAAATTTAGTCTTCCTAGTCGTAAGTCAATGTCGAAATTTTCTCAGTGGCATATTGCAAAAGCGGAACCGCAGAATCAGAGTCGCGGACTGAATTCCGGGTTCGAATTTCTCTTCTGAAATCGAAGGAACTCAAGTCAAGAAAGTTTTGGTTCAGACGTTTGAGCTCTTCGGATTATTTTTGCCAAATGTTTATTGTGTGTGAAGAATAATCTGTTAGGATTTACGGGGACATTGAGAGCATTATCAGAGTGATGGAAAAATCCTTTATGTTTAAATGCAATATCATTTGTAATTCATAATGAGTCACCTATTTTTCACATGTCATACAATACCTAGAGTTTCTGCATGAAAGTTTCGACACATTGCAAAAACTCAGGATTTTCGCAGTTCAAGTGATTTATCTGACTAAAAATGAGCTAGCATGTGACCATGAGTCTAACCTACTATTGCTGAACGACGTGTATTTCGATATTTAGAGAAGAAAAAATAAAATTAAATAATACAATATCAATCGGCACGTGCATTAAATAATACATTAATTGTACGTGAACGTCATTGGTGATTTTTGTAATTCATTTTTAGTTACATGCATGGTATTATGATCTATTTTTCGACCAATTACAGCTGTATGAGCTCTGTATTACAGAATTTTTGTGTAGCAACCTAAGAATGGACCAAACGGCTTGTTTTTATCATATAAAATTTTGAAAAAATACGTAAGAGGGGTACCCTTATAATTTTTTGTAAAATTCAAAATGAAACAAAACTCCATGAAATTGTGCCTACAAGCGAAACATTCTGCATGGATCACGAAAAACACAAGATTTTATGTGTTTCCTAATGCTTTTTCCATCATTTTGGGTTCAAAATAATGATAAATGATTGCTGAAAATTACACCTGGTTTTTCATCCATAGGTCATAATGCCTGAGTAAGAATTGGGTATCTCATTTTTTGTTAATTATTCGTCAATTCCCACTAGTTGTTTGCATTTTTTGGTTTGTTCCTACATAAACCATGCAATGCTGATGGAATATTATCTGCAATTATTGATTTAATATTTCTGAATTTACTGAATAAATGCACAGGGTATTCCCTTACAAGATTTTTTACCTGTTTTGGTCAATGTCTTAGAATTTTATGAAACTTTGTATAACACTCAATTAGCGAGGGGAAACAAGCGAATATTTGTGCGTAGATCATGAAAAACACATGGTTTACCTTGTTCTATTTTCTATTCTATTTTATTCTATTCTATTTCCTTGTTGTAGTTTTACACGATGCGTAATCTATAACTCTGTGCACGCGAATTACTGATAAGCAAACATTTTACAGTTGCCAAAGAAAGTCCTACTCAGGATGGTTGAAGTCATAAGACTATTGAACGATGTATTTTATTAACTTAAAGAGACATGCAACTTTAAAGTCAAGAATCCAAGAGTTAAATGCTTCTTACCCACAAAATAGTAAAATGAACATCTAAATTTGAAAGTAATTCGTAGGAAACTTTTGCCCAAGTAAAACAAAAAACTGAAGTGATTTAAAAATTAAAATAGCGTGTTTAAAATGTTGTGTAGGATGAAGATTGAAATATCTAATCAGATATCTGGCACCCATAAAACTTGCAATAACTGAAAAGCTTTAAATGTATTTGTTTATTGACACATTGACTAACAGAAACTCAAACTTAAGCGTTATAATTATAAGAAGTAATAGAAAACTGTTTAGACGAGCGTAAAAATGTCGAAAAGGCTATATGGCAGCTACAAAGCAGAATGTATAAAGCGCATATCAGTATAGTGTAGTTGGTTTAATAATTAGAAAATGGAAGAAACATTATTCTACAGTGAACTGCCCATGTTCTGGTTCCTTTTAGATAAATGTTCCCTTAACAACTCGAAATATGGTTAAAATTATCCCTGATGAGCCTACATTTACAAGAACAGAATCAACCACGAACCACTCAGGCACGGGCTACGCTCAAACACTCAAGCAGTCAACGCCATGACAGAGCGAGATTGTTGAAGAGAATTGAATCAACATTATGTGTGTGGCCTTTTCGTCTTTTCAGATTGTCTTACAACACTATAGACTCTACATAAACGTACATTTTAGCCTGTTTTTCACCCTGTTGTCATTTTTCAGTAGGGTTCACTCATACTTAACTTTCCTAGACACTCACTCTGAGAAGGCGCTAAGAGGATGTTCGTCAAAGTCACGAAAAGACATTCTAATCCATTTGGAGCTACAAGGCGTTTGTAAGGTTGGAAGCTATCCATACATATAAAAGTAGCTTAAAATCATGGTACGGCATGAATGTCTTTAAACTTAACGCAAGCAAAACACAGTACATCATTATTTGTTCTAGTTATACACTAATAAACCGAACTTAACTCTGACGTTAGGAAATTACTTAATCGAACCAGTAGAGAAAGTAAAACATATGGGCATCTGGTTTGATCAGAACATGCCTTTCAAATACCATGTAGGAAAAACATACAACAAACTGAACTGAACTTGACTGTTTTTCGACCGCGTGAAGGATTAGCTTCACAAAAACTAGATTATTTGCCATCCAATCGTTGACAACTGTGACTTTATCTGGGGAGATTTGAGTATATCTATAAGTCTTGAAAGAGACTCTCAGTGGTGTACGAATTTTGCTACTCAACGTAGTAGGCAAAGGATACTTCAGGAAAAGCGATAATTCAACCCCTCTAGTAAATAACTTAACTCAACCCAAAAAGCTCAAAAGAAAAACTCACAAAAATTTGTGAACTGAATTGAGATCTCGTGAATGAACTGAAAAATTTATTTACGTGGTCAAATGAGCAATTATTTCTCAATATTGCCATCAAAGTATTGCCAGAGCTGTAAAATTCCTTCCACCTGTCGCCAGGGGTAAAAAGTTCAACCGGAGATATGATGTTGTATTGAGTTTCTGCTCATCCAATGCTACAAAAAGAACTCTATAAAACTCAGGTACATTGCTTTGGTATAAACTTCCCACGCACAGAAAAAAAAATCAGTCACTGAAGAATTTCAAGAGAAGTGTGACAAGTCACTTTGCGCGTCAAAATATCCTAATAAACAGATGTTGAGAACTTCCTAAATCCTAATGTATGACGTAACGAAATTAAGTTCGTAATGAAACAAGCCATTTGTGTCTAACGTGTGTTGGTGTCCTGCAATCTTAGTGCAAGTTAAAGGGAAAAAATTAAACAAACTTTAAGGGTTCAACTCACGCTAGTGTTTCTTAGCTCTAGTGTAAGTTGAAAAAATGTAATGCTTGTCTTTGCAAATACAAGATGTTATGCTAGTTTCTTATTATTTTTGCCTTTTTTGCTTACTTTGCTTTGCTTGCTTGCTATAGCGAAATCATGAAACTCATGTGCCAATGTCAGTTAATATTTTGTAATAATAAACTGATGGGAAAAGTTAGAACTTTTGATTGAAAGCTACTCAACTTTGCATCTATTGGTATTCCATGGCAATTTATACCATGTTCAACTTTCTTTTCTGATTAATCGTCTAACTCTGATAACTGACTTTCAATTTTATTAAACGTAATAAATTCATTTATTCTTATTGGTCAGCCCAAGAAGTTCATCTTTTGTTCTTATTCTATTGTTTCCACTTTTTTCTTTGGCGGGCAACAATAATAAGTTATAATGTTTATTCCTAATAATGTAATCAGAGGGTTTTGTATCTCAGTTGTCTTAGGCAGTATAGAAAATTATTATTCAAGTAACCCTGTTCGATTACGTCCAATGCTTAACCCAATTTTTGTTTTTGGTAAGCTATAACAATTTAACATCATTAAATTATTGGCATTTCATCAATCCTATGATACCGCATTTCAATGATAGTATTTTCATATTTCAGTCTTATGATTGCCTAGTCATTTTTCCATGTTAATTCTTGTCCAATTATTCAGCCTAAAGAAACTGAGCTTAATGTTCATAATGCCACCAAAGCTAAAACCCAACAATGCAACAATTGGATTTTAGGGAATGGAATTCAACTGTTCTTCACAGCCAGATCACATCTGTTCCGTATTTGAATTTTTCCAGTTCATCAATTATAGGATCTTAGGGTAAGGAAACAATTTATTTTGCATGATTTTATGGTGCATCCTAATACAAATAAAGTTCTGAGTTACTCGAATAAATTTTTCTTGATAGAAACATTACATTAACGTTTTAATAAATTTAAACTTAATGAATTTTACATATGTCACATTATTCAGCAATATAAAACTACATACCAATATATCTATTTCCTTCTCTAAACATCGCAAATTCCGAATGCGTCAAAGAAGATTCTGTGGCGCTAAGATTTGGTGGCAGCAGCCAGTTTAGAATTAAAACTTTCCTCTACAAGTTTTCAACTCGTTGCTACGCAGATTTAGAGGTCAGAGTATCATAGCCCGCTAACAATCTCTGGTGTGTGTAAGAGAGTACCCTATCCACAGTTACTCCCATGTGTTCATAAAAATCTAATTTTTGCGTCAGCTCATATGAAAAAGTGCTTCAAAATGTAGAAATAGGATAGAACCGTGTCTCCATATTTTCATTTCAGAATATATCACATGACGTTTTGTTCATTGTTTTAAGACGGAGCACGGAGAAGAAGCGTTCCATTTCGATCGTAAATGACGATTGATTAGAAGTGGCAAGCCATAGCATCTTCATGAGGCATCACATTGATTTGAAACGAGCCGACTTCCTTCAGAGCCCTAACAGTATCCGCCAAGCATTCAGGGTCCTGTTTCGTTATGAAGTTCGGTTGTGTAGAGAAAACGTACAGATTATCTGAAAAATATGAAAATATACAGTTAATTATAATGTTCATGTATGACAACTCGGCGTATTTGTGTTGATGATGTGAATTTTGGAAGCTCTTCTAAGGAAAAGGAGTGAAAGTGATGCGAAATCCACGAGAAAGTATGTACATAATGGGCAGGAATTTAAATAATTATCGCTCACTTTTTAATATAATACTCCAGCGAGAAAAACACACCGAATTGTAACATTTCCCTTCTTGTCTCGTACGAATAATGAAACGGAAAAATTTATGATTAAGGGGCTTTTACACAATTTGTGCTTATCGTCAAATTGTGTCTGTGTGTGTGTATATATGTACAAATTGAACAGACCTAAATTAGATTGAAAATATCAGTGAGGACATTTTATATAAAATCTATTACGTTATGAAAAACTCTTAAAGTTTCATGAGGAACACACATCATCAATGAGTGAAAGAGTTAAAAAAAATCGGAAGCAGAAGGTGGAGAAGTACAAGGCTGGTGTCTGATACAAGGCGTCTGTGCTACATCGCAAGAACCAACAAATCTTCCAACAGCGTCAGACATCGATATTTCAGGCTGGTATCATACAGAGTCATCATAAATAACATGATAAATGTATGTATTACATCATGTTGTATAGTTTTATGGTGTGTTATATCATGTCCCTTTATTTGTTAGGAGTATATGTGCTGTTAATAGTAGCATTTCTATGTTTTTTGTTAAGGATGGATTTCAATTTACTCACGGTTAGAACCAAGGATCCCTCCAAGGCAAGTCCGTAATACCATTTCATATGGCGAGAAGTACGAATAGTACATGCGTGTCTCACCATTCCAATTGACGTTGAACACTGAAACAAAATATGAAATAAGATTAGGTGAAAAGAAACACATTTTCCACAGTTAGGCAATTGATAAAGTCCTTAAGGCATTCGAACACTCAGTGAATCGCGTTTATATAGCAGTATGCTACACAGTCACACTGGAGGAACAACTTAGATGTCGTGTGCCACTACGTGATATCAAAGTTGGTCGTTCAATATGTTTGAAAATGAGCAACACAAAATTTAAAATCGATAATACTGGCAGTAATCAGATGCAGAATAACCAACTTTGTTACTCGTGAGATTCATCGAAATTTGGATGAAAGATATGCATAGAAATGTTTTGGTATTTTGCATTGAAATTTTATTCATTCTTATGTATCCATCTACTCGTAAGTGTATACTAAGTACTCTCCAAATAACGGATACACACAGGTTATACATTATTGCAATCATAGCTGTCATTCTCATTTTCATTATCGTTCTTATACTTTCGAATAAGTTCTAACTCCTGCAATTATTCATATCCATCATGTTCCACTTCAATGATTGTGTAAGTCTTTACGAGTCACGCTTACTGCTACAATAAGAATTGCAAAACTGTTTCCAGATTTCTTTGACGTTACTGTAACAACCCTACCTCCTGCACACAACCCTACCTCCTGCACACAACCCTACCTCCTGCACACAACCCTACCTCCTGCACACAACCCTACCTGCTGCACACAACCCTACCTCCTGGAGGAAAATGTGAAGCATCATCGGGCATTGAGCCTTCATCCAAGCGCGTAATGCTCATGTACTTATAGTAGGGATGCGGCGTCACTTTGCTCGCATATTTGATCACTTTTCCGTCGCTGAAATTAAAAGAGTTGTCCGTTAATTAGTTAACAAGTTCGTAAGGAATTCGTCATGTGTTTACGTGTTAGTTAGTTAGTGATGGATAAATGCCAGTGGATGACGTATACACTTTGTCAAATTTGTTTCCACGCTTATTTTGTTTGTTTATGCTATATTCGCGTGCAAATTATTAACTGAAAAATCCCTAGCTTTTTAATGATGTTGTAGAGCAGAAAGGAATCTTTCGATGTGTCCAAAATTATATTTCAATACCAGCATTTCGAGTCTCAGAACTTACTCTTTGTGAGTACAAAGAAGGATTTAGTTTAATCAAAATATCCTGAAGTTACTTGTCAAATCATTTGTGTTATTCTCTGTACACATGTTAAATGATTCAGATGTACACATATTATCTCATTTGGGTGGTAATATGTTACATCATATAGGTTTTCACATGTCAAATTATTTGGGTATTCACAAGTCAAATCATTTGGGTATTCACAAGTCAAATCATTTGGGTATTCACAAGTCAAATCATTTAGGTATTCACATGTCAAATCATTTGGGTATTCACATGTCAAATTATTTGGGTATTCACATGTCAAATTATATGGGTATTCACATGTCAAATCATTTGGGTATTCACATGTCAAATTATTTGGGTATTCACATGTCAAATTATTTCAGTATTCACTAGTCAAATCATTTGTGATATTAGTTGAAAAAACTACTTACGAGTCTCTTCCGCTGAGTATAAGTTTGATGATGTCTCCCTCTATTATCTCTAATTGTTGACAGTGCAGATGTTGATGCTCGAACTTCAAATCCATGGCAATGAGAGACATAATTGACACATTCTGAAAGAGCAAATTTGAAATCATTATCCATAAGTAACAAGCTTGAACCATTTTAGAGACAAGTTGAACCTACGATTGTTCTTGAATTCATACTTGTTCGGTGTTTTTTCATTGTGCACCATTCAAAATGAGTGATCCATATAGGTAGAATAAGTTTATTCTAACGCTAGCTGGAAAATAATCACAAGAATAATAATTGGATAATAATAAATAATTGAATAATTTTTCAATGTTTAATCAGCATGCATGGATCAGAGATGTACCATAGACTGTTTTTATTCAATTTCCGGCTATTTTTACCATCAAACAGGACAGTCAAATATTATCATATTATCTGAACAGTTAACAAAACAATTGTAAGCTTTTTACAAATACTAATTAAAATTATTAAGTTACTGCAAATTCAGGAACGTTTTTAAAGATAGATAGAATGCTTCTTCAGCTTAGCTCAGAATGATTTCTAATTTTTACATCATAACATAATGACAATCACACTATGGTGTTCGTTATCTGCGAGCTAAATCCTCTCTAAATAAAACTGTAAATCAAGAACTTTAATCCCTATCAAAAACACTCTTTTTTTCAGTCAACTTTTGGAAATATTGCCGATGCTCAAAACTATAATTACAATCTGCTGTCATGACAATCAATGCCAGCATTTCTAGGTATCTGCTTCACGGTACTTACGAACGGATTTACTTCCTGGGCGAGGACTGAAGGAGCTGTGTAGGATCCCTGAGAGTCACATTGACCCAAGAGACTCCACCTGGCCGAAGCGACCGATGCCAGACTCAGAACAAGGATGAACACCTTCATCTTCGCCTCTGTTAGTAATAAAATAATTTTTCATTCAGTTGTAGAATTATATTTCCAGTTAAAATTTAGTAAAAAAAATCAGCGAGACAGCGTAACATGGGCGTCGATAATGTTTTGTATGTACATGTCGTGTATTTGATGGTAAAATCCAGGGTTCATGATGTGTGTGTGTTATTTTTCTAATTTACGCAACAAGTAATTCAAAGCACATTCTAGCATTGAAAAAACTTTCATTGAGATTACAGAGGTTTTTATCAGACAAAAAATAATTTGAGGAACTCTTTAAATGATTAATGTCATAAATTGAATATCTCGCTTTCTGGTTTTATAACAGTTAGGTCAGCCTTAATAACAGACTATTTATAAATCCCTTCATCAATTAGATCTACAAGTAGAGTTTTTCATATCATCTATGTCTCTATGAACAATCGTATGAATCTCTTTGTATATCCTCTATATCTCCCTGAGGAGCGCGAAGTCTCCAATGTATGTACGCTGAAGGACAATCCCCTTCAAAATACTATCCCTTCACCCAAAGTTAGTTTTAGCGCAAGCTTACGTCGTGCATGTGAAATAAAGGAGACACTCTTGTTTTCAAGGTATTAACTCCAGTTGTACGGGCCTTGTCTTTCTGTGTCGGTAATTCAGGCGCATTTCTGCATTCCCTACGCGTGAATTGATGACATTGCAGTGACAATGTTAGTTGATAACTAAAGAAAACGAGCACAAAGATCATGAAAGACTCAACGCAGCCATATCATGTGCAATTTTTACAGTTTTTTCTTATGTTATTGCACTATCAACTTCCAATTGAATTAATTTTAAGATGATGGTTCCTGATTATTTCTAGCTGATTTAAACGATTTGAAATAAAAATATAGCAATAAAATTTGGTTACCAGCACGACAGATTACTTGCAGTGATTCGGTAACTTAATCATAGGAATCTGAAATACTTTAAGAAGTCATCAGCAAGTTTAAACAAGTACATAGTCTCACCTGGTGACGATGAAAGTCGGGAAACTTCAAATTCTGTATTGACTAACAAAAAGCTTTCACACGGGCACAGGTCTTCACTGTTTACTAAGTGGTAGTCAAAGCGCGAATGACAGCCAGAAAACATCACAGATCAAAGTTGACCTTCGCAATGAACAGCATACGTATAGCTTGCGTATAACTAACCAATAATAAGTGCAATACTGACAAAATACATTATGTCTCATGAGAAAATATTTCGAAAGACTTTAGAACATTGTGCATGTTACGATACTCTCCCGTGACGTGTATGAACTAATGATGGAATATTACACGTGACATTCACTTCATGACTTAAGAGTGAACGGAATAAAAAAATATGTAACCCAGAAAATTTCTTCATGCAAAATAACGTTTTCTTACGAGAAGGGCACAATGTGATGCATGCTAAGGAGTTTTTATATCAGTAAATCCTTTCGATTAAATTTTGAGAGCTTAGTTTCAACTCTGAAATATTGATTCCACCTGAAAGAATCTGTGATTTTTCCTTGAAATTCTTATTTGCATCACATAATGGAGAGAGAAAATATTCGTGCACCGAAAAATTGTAACTTTAATATACATGCAGAGAATTGAAAAAATTGTTATTCATATAATAATGGTATACAGGTGCGAAATGATAAAATTTAATGCATGGAAAGCAAAAAAACTATGATATAAATGAACTAACATATATTTTTCAATCTTCAGCAATGAAAAAGGTATTTTTAGGAAGCAAAAAATGTACATCTTGGTCAATTAATACTATTTGACGTACCCATTATTCTCTGCAAGAACAACTTATCTCTTATTTTTCATAAATGAAATTTCACAATTTTAGCCATTTTTTCATAAATTTGCGGTGTGTTTAGGGTCACTATATTGTTGGAAGACCCAGCCCTCGTGAAGTTCAAGCTTATCAACCGTGACGAAAAAATTTTTCTTCAAAATATCTTGAAATCTTGCGGCATTTATTTTTCTTCACTTCCCTTTGATACTAACTTCTGAGAATATTTTGGGTGATACCTTGTAAGTTGTTAAGTCGCTGAACATTCCATACGTACACACATCGAAATCGAGAAAGTTTTTAACATGAACATTGAAAAAGATGGGGCAATGAGTGATGAAATTGTTCGGAACGTAAATGCAGTCTGTGGAAAAGACTGAAGCAAGTGCGTTGACATCAACGTCTATCCCTTGCACACTTGCCAACACCTGTTACACGTACACTTACTCGTGCACATGCGTACTGTGCTCAATTTTCGTCCGAAGCAGAGAAACATTTCTTTGTGTAATTCGCATTTAGCTGCACAGGCCTGCAAATTTTCCCCATGTGAAACGAATTGATTACTGATGCAATTATTTGAATTATTCATAGTTTTATTGTTTTTACTACTCTCACGATTTTTCAATACGGACGAATATGAGAGACAAATGTTTGAATTTATGAGAGTAATAAATTTGAAAATGTTGGTATACAACTATGTTGTGTTTGAAATAAAAACTATAAGAATAACTTTTCTTCATCTGACTATTAGATCGAGTGAAACAATAAACATTACGAAACGTATTTCTACCGCTCAGAATTGAAATCATGACTTGAAAATCTCACTTCAGAGACTGCTGCTGAGCTACAAGTATTTTTGTCTTAAAAACAGAACAAAAATTATCCGAAAATTCCCCTGATGAAGTCAAGAGAAAATTTTAAATTTGAGATTTGTTCTTATATTTAGCAGAGAAAACAAGTATTAATAGATAATGAGTTGAAATCAAAACCGGCATTACGGCGTGATTCGAACATAGAAAGAAACATAGAACATTCTATGTCTGAAAAATTAAGAAAAATCATGAATAAATAGTAAAGCATATATGTAAACTAAATACGGCATTGTTTAAAAACAATAATCTATATGCGTTGTTGTAAGGACTACATTAACTCCATTCTCTACTTTACTGACGGGAAAGTAGAATCTGACTTCATGTTGTGATGATGCTCATGTCAAAACTTTCAATCTATTCAGTACAAGATAAAATTAAAATTCGCGACAAAGTTTTATTACGATTGGTAACGTTAATATTAGAATGTTTGTTTGAAATTTTTGAAAATATGTGTCATGTGCTCATTACGTGATTTTGTCTAATTTCTTTTAATTCTGTTCCATTTATTTGAGTAATAGTTGTTTATGCTTTATTTCTGTTATATAGGAATGGAAAAAATAACACATACCTAAAATGCTCCATAAATGCAACATGAAATGCTATTGTATGAGAAGCCCAGAGATTGTCATGGTGTTTTTTATGGTAGATATTCGCAAAGTCTGTAGAAAGAAATTCGTGGGAGGGCTACTTCCATAGTTTACCGGGGCTGGGAGTAAATAGTTGTTCACTTTGCTTATGTTTTGCACTCGGGATTAATTGTCCATCGTCCCTACCAAGAACTCTTTCTGAGGGTATTTCATTGACGTTACAAGATACACAAAGAGGCGAAACAAGTATTTGGACAATTCCAATGATTGCTTGTTGAAAACAGGGGCAAAAATGTTGAAATGCCATGAGCTGTATCGGCCGATGTGATGAGCTCCCCAAGTTTTTATCTATTAGTTGGTGAGGGTTTAGAAGCAAAAAAACTTATTGCAAATCAACTCCTCACTCTAAGAATCAGTTTCCTTTCATAAGATTTCTACGGCGTGCAGAGAGAATTTAAAGTATTGTTTCGGAGCTTCCATGCAACAGCGGCAGTTGCAAATGAAGCACTGCAATACTTCATTTACTATTATATTCGAACAGTAAAAACATTCCCATTTATTGGATTTTATTGAGCAAGTATGGCCGGGAACGCTTCTATCATCATTAGTAAGAAGTTTTGAACAGTAGAACGAACACTGAGATCGTTAAAACCCTTGTGAAGGGGTGTAGGATACCAAAAATAACCCTTGCGCTCTACAAGCACTTGATAGATCAACAGCAACAAAAGGAACGAAACTCAAGCTTCAGCCAAAATAAAGCAGAGAGCTTTGTCTGAATTCGAGCTCCAGCTTCTGCCAATCAAACAAGGACAATTGAACTTGATGGAATAGTGCGTCCTAAAGAGACGAGCAAGACTGACCACCGAGTGACCACTGCCACGAATACAAGACGTTGAAAGCATCTCAGAAAACGATTGCAGTCCTCTTAGGGCAGTATGTTGGGTCGACCTGGACGTGAGAGACTGGAACTGATGTGTGGAGACAGAGCCTAGGGCCACTTTAGGTGCAAAATAATTATCAAAGTTTCCAATAAATTATTTTCTTTACTCGCATTGTTGCTAGAAATTAATAAAATCGGCTCTGTATCCTAGAGTGAACTGTATTTGATGCATTTTAAGAACTGCGTTTGTTGAAGGAAAAAATTGACCTCTTTGGAGCTGGATAACTCAATGAGAATTAAAATTTTGACAGTAACTTCTATGTCTAAGTGCGTCTGATTCAGGAGTTTTTTTTCAGGAATTCAGTTTCCGCAGTAGACGTATTTAGATCGTTTTAATCTTGCTTTTGTAAACAAAAATATTGTATACGTAAAAATATTCATCCTCAAAAGACCAAATGAATGTTTCCAATTTAACTGACTTGAAGAGAGAAAGTGCAGACGAAAAAGATGAATCTTATTCCATAATCTGGCTTATTATTCAATCATTGATCTCTTGTACGTAAATTTTCCTATTTTCAAGTCCATGTTCGACACATAGCAGTCTGGTGCGAACGTGAGCTGCATCCGTAATGTTGATTCGACATTTCACGCTAGAAATTAACCTCTAGAAAGAACCACATTTTTGAGAAGGCAATTCTTATCTCAAATTGTGCTGCAACAGTAGCCTTTAACAAACACTCACTTGACTCTCGTCAAGTACGCTCGTCGATTCTTTAAAGTGGTCAGTTGTACTTCAACGTTACTTGTTTTCTAATGCTTCTTAATGGACCACTTCTCATGAGTGATGGAGTCAAAGTGAGGTGAAGACTGTGTTATACAGGGTGCGGCAACACAACATTTTTTTTAAACAAAGCGCCTTGGAAAAAGGAAGTTATGTTGCTGCACCCTGTATATTCAGGTTGCACGTAGACGAGTAGAAGCTTCAATTTATTCGTGAGAGGTACACGAATAACTATTCGTGTGACTATGTCAGAAGTTACAGCATACGTCAAAAGTTGTATTTTATAATTTTACTTGAATTATACTGCTGCACCTGCATTACTGTTCAGGTGAGAGTACTGAATGGAGTACTGTACTGTTTACAGTACTCCATACCATATATTTCTGGCTATAATTTATTACTGTACTGTTTACAGTACTCTATACCCATATATTTCTCGCTATAATTTATTGAAAGCTAAACAGGAATCAGAGTGTAGATGAGCTCAATTGACTTATAAAAACGGTGGGAAAATTTACTAATTTTTAGTTATAATTAGTAATAATTAGTAAATTTTTACAAATTTTCTCAAAGAACGCGGTTTCACAACTTGAATCACAGGGAGCAAGTGTCTTTATCGCTAATTAAAAAAAATCGTAACGATTTGCCTTACTGCATGACCTAATTTATGTACAATTTTCCT
>VCRD01000825.1:105647-127397 GCA_006783055.1 Trinorchestia longiramus | reverse complement strand
CCGAATTTCGACTGAAATTCTGTATTTTTTTGAACTGTTAATCTGTTCTATTAACTGTTCGTAGGCTCTATCTCGAGGTCCCTACGGTAACAGCAACAGAAATGATGAACACAATTCCTTTTACTTTGATGCACCGCACCTGATGCTCCCGAGATTTTCACGCATGTCATCATTTCCTAAAGATCACCAACTTAAAATCACTGATTAACTGTAAAGTGTCCCTTTCAAAGTGTTGCTGGATCTAGGATCTTACTTCATTTTGATGTTCACATATGCTTGTCTTTTGAATTAGATTCGTACCTTAACAGTGGGTACGGTGTAAAAAAATGTAAATATAGGCTAATTATTTGGAAGAGCGTGTCTATTTAATGAAATTGGATCCAAACGGGTACGATACCGTCTATACTGGCCAGTGGAAGTTTAGGCATACAAGTTTACATTAGGATGCTGGTACATGAATAATATAAGTGAATACTATATATATCTAACTGGATAACTGATTAAAAACCTTTACCATTATATCATAAATTAATATGTCTAAAGATCATGGGATTGCAAGGTGCATGTTTATCATCTGCTGTCCGGCAAGAAATCGTAGGGAGTAATTTCACTTTAGCCTTATAAGAAATTCTTTACAGTCTGTCACAACTCTGGATTTGAAGTTTTAGTTAGCGAAAAATGAAGTTTTTTATCTCTATATGTATGTGAGTATTTGAATCCCATTGGGTTATTTAATAAAATGAGCACTTATTGAACTACCATGTATGAAGGTTATATGAGGCGTAGAAAAAATATTTTGAAATGAATAAGAATATGACGATTTTAGTTTATGCTTGTGAAAGTATGAATAATTTTTTTGCATGTATGGGAAACGGAAAGGTACTCAGAAGTTTCATTTCTTTTTCAAAACTTAGGTAGTTTACACACAAAAAAGGTCATAATCATAGTCTTGCATTCCATTGTTCGATTTTTTTTGGGAAGTTCTTTTGTCAAAGTTCGCATGTTGTCGAAATCGCCTATTTTTATCTGGATCAATTTTTAAATGAAAATGTATTTGTGTTGGGTTCAGGCTCAGTTTGGCAGTAAACTTTTATTTTAACAACAAAACGATTTGTAACAGTATCATCAATTATAACAGTTTTAACAATTTTGAAACTTTATTTTACGTCGGATTAACATTTAACACTGAAGATGTTTCATTTCAAAAAAGGTGAGAAATTCAGGGTAAGAAGTAGGGTAGATTTTCTTCTACTCAAATATCAAGCAATGCTCAAAGCACATTTCAGTTAACTCGTGGATGTTCTCTTTTCAACAGCTTTCCATCTCGTCCCACATGAAATTGAAGGTAAATCCGCCGTTCCCTGTGAGCGACGACACAGTCTCTGACATGCACTCTTCATCCAAGAGTTTCAGATCGTCTGTGCTGTTAGAGAAAATGTAAACGTCCCCTGAAAAGAATAAATATACACTCTCATGAAGTTTCTATACGTCAACGTGCAATACATCGAGCTGGAGCAAGTCTATGAGCAGTTAAATGCTAAGAACAGTACTGGCTTGTAAGCATTAGCAGGTAATGTTTTTTTACGGAACTCGAAGTACAACACACTACATCAGTAGCAAAACCCCTATTTCACTAACTGCGTACCAGTTTGCAGATGATTTGAAATAACTTTGGCAATGTTGGTTTTATGCAGTGAACCGATAAGGGACAGTTTTCATCAATTGTATCTGTAAAATGGATAATATAAATGAATACCAGTAGTTCGGATAAATTAGATCTTGTCGTGTGCAGTCATGTAGAGTAAGCTATGAGGTTAATATGCTCATACAAATGATGGTGCATGCATTCCTTCGCTTCAAAATAAAAATTATTCTACAACTATAATGATAATTCAGTAAAATGGTTTCAACAGAGTTAAAGAGAACACAGACAAGACTCTCTGTATTGCCTGAAAATGACTGAATTCACGTTTAAATATCCAAAAATTAAGCAACGTGTATGTCAAATTTACTCGGACTAAGTTGCATTTAACTTCACTGGAAAAATTAACAATTCTTTTGGCTGTTGGAACAAGGGGTTGAAATTTAAAAAGAACCAAGTTAGCATAGACAGCTCATTTAAGGAATTTTGAAGTAAACCTAAGCAATATATGTAAATAGAACTTATTGTGACATTATATCTTTTTCTACACTCCGGAATCACAATTACTACACCCAGCATCACGATTACACCTCCAATCACAATTATACCGCTTTTCATCCCAATTACTTTACACATTACAATTACCTCACACAACTCGTACATAACACACCCCTCACACACACCGTACATACCTCATACCTCATACCTCACTCCACACACACCCCGTACATACCTCACACCACACACACCTCGTACATACCTCACACCACACACACCTCGTACATACCTCACACCACACACACCTCGTACATACCTCACACCACACACACCCCGTACATACTTCACACCACACACACCTCGTACATACCTCACACCACACACACCCTGCACCAAAAAAACAACTCACTGTTAGAACCCAAAAAGCTGTTCTTGCACGACATCAACACGAGCTCCGTCGCCGACAAGTAGGATACGTAAAGGTTCATAGAGCCGTCAGACTTCGCATTCAGCACTGTAACAATAATTTGTGGATTAGGAAAAACTGTTTCATGTAGCTCTTGTTGATTAAGACTTCAGTCATTCTTTGCAAATTCTCAATATATTATCTTCAACTTAATTTGCACGTAAAGTTGTCTGCTCATTTAAATTGTTGCAAAAATCAAACAGGAGTTCGAATATTAAAATGATAGTTAACATTCAATTCTCAAAATTTAAGTATATTTTTTACTGGCATGGATACCATTGACATGAATCGGTACTACAGGGTGGGCCATAAATTTCCATACATAGGTGAATATATAATGTACACGTATAATGTAATGTATAATGTATACACGTATCAATGTGTATATTCAAAACAATGGCAATGATATCGAGCACATCATATAAATAAAAACTTGTTCAATAAAGGATGTTTACTTACTTGTGTATAGAAACTTATGGCCCATCTTGTAGATAACAATTAATATAATCAGAATAAGCAACCTGCACACACGCAAGTACCCTCATTACAACTCGTAACGAAGGGCGATTGCGGTCGTAATACAGGGTGTCTCAAAAAAAAATGTACTCACCCTTTAACCGTTGCTAACATGCTGTCTTCTTTGTGTTGCAGGTGTGAGGTTCGAACCTTTGCGAACATAGAATAGAATAGAATAGAATAGAATAGAATAGAATAGAATAGAATAGAATAAGGCAATAGGAACGAGCCGTTTGGCCCATTCTTGATTAAATGTGATTAAAGAATCATGTTCGCAAAGATTCAAACCTCACACCTGCAACACAAAGAAGACAGCATGGTAGCAACGGTTAAAGGGTGAGTACATTTTTTTCAGACACCCTGTATTTCTGTTTGTAATACCTAGAACTTCTCATTACCTCCTTCAGGGAATGGCTCAACACCATCGATCTTTGTAGCCTTGATCATGTAGTTGTTTTCCGACACTGGACCCTTCGCCCCGTATTCAACTTCGCTGCCGTTCACACTGTTAAGAAGAGGCAAAATGAATCCCAACGGAGAATTTTGTTGACGAAGGAACCTTGTCATCTACTTAATGTATGGGCCAAATATTGAAGCCCAAGTGCGTTAAATAGAATCACTAACGTATGTATTTTTCAAAATCTATCTATTTTTGAATACTTCGGATTACATACGGGGTGCTGTAACATAACTTTATTTTTTCAAATAAAATTCCTTTCAAAAAAAGGAAATTATGTCACTGCACCCTGTGTAATCAATGTACCACGTAAATACGGTAGGGGAGTAGCTAGGTCATTGAAAACTTTGAAATCGACACTGTTGAAAACACTGAAATCGATACAGCGAGGCAGTGTCATGGCATACATACACTGGTGTTAAAAAAAAAGAGCCACGGTAATTTTCCTCATCAATTAACCAAAATAGGACAATTGTGTACAAAACATAGTAGTACAAAAACAGTAGAAAACAATTCAACAATCAAAAAACATACTGGATAAAAATATTGTGATGATCTTTAAGATCAAAAATTATTCATTGAATTTCATTGATAGAAGAAAAAACTTCAACGATATTTTGTTGTCCCTGAAAAACAGTTGGCTCATTTTTTTAACACTAGAGTATTATAGCGTAATATTATGCAAAAATCAGCACTGTACCAATGACGCAATACTCACAAAGTGCCCTTAAACTCGATAGAAATGTTCCTCCCTTCGGGAGTGAACTTAATGGATTGACAGGCGTACATCCAGTCAGGTGATTCCATGGAGGACAAGCCGATCAGCTTCATGTCAGTGAGTTCTGTGAGCTGGAAAGCAATTTTAAATCGTACAGGATGAGGCAACATAACTTCCTTTTTTGAAAGGAATTTCCTTTGAAAAAAGGAAGTTATGTTGCTGCACCCCGTACCAAATGGACAAATGGAGAGTTGGCTTGAGGAATAGAATATGAAGGGTACTGGTGGACATGGGCACGCCTGTGGTGACTGCAGATAAAACGCCTTGCGCAAAAATGAGTGACAAAGATATGTTGACTAGAAGTCGTTGACATAGCACTCTCAGGATTTGATTTCGTGCAGGTTAACCCAGCATTTTCAGTCAGTGGGAACAACATCAGTACGCGCGGAAAATACATACATACCTATTCTCATAAAAAATTTAATCATAATTTGAAAAAATATCTGGATCGTCGTTCTTTGATATAGAAGTAAATTAAATGAATCTTTGCCTCAACTTATTTATATTCCAATGGGTAGGCGAGGAGTAACAAGCTATTATTACCTACCTACAGGTATTTGTTTAACTGGAAACTTTCTCATAACCTTTTCTCTCTAGAAGCCTGGGGCTGAAGAACGATTTCTATCTATTTGGGAAACGTCTGTGGAAGTGCAGAGAAACCCTGCTGCTTGTTCTATACGGTGGTTACCATCTCCCTCCCTGTCTTTCTCTCTTTTTTTTTTCACTCTCTTTTTGAAACGATAGAGATATGACACGACGCAATGTGACACAATACACACACATACCATCATAAATCCTTCTTGCGTCATCATGAACGACACAATATGATACAATACACACACATACCATCATAAATCCTTCTTGTGTCTTCATGAACGACACAATATGATACAATACACACACATACCATCATAAATCCTTCTTGTGTCTTCATGAACGACACAATATGATACAATACATACACGTACCATCATAAATCCTTCTTGTGTCATCATGAACGACACAATATGATACAATACATACACGTACCATCATTAATCCTTCTTGTGTCATGATGAAAGGGTCTGAGTAGAATTCGCCGGAGGAGCAATATCCTAGAAACGAGTACCTGGCGGAGGCGAGAACGACTAGCACCAAACCCAGCACCACACGGAGCAAAGTCATCCTGTGATTCTGAGACAGAAAGTGTCCGTTATTTTCGTTGTTTAACAAAGTTCAGAATCGATTTTCAATTTTACTTGTGCTAAAATAGTTAAAAATTCATTGTATGAGAATAGAAGTTAAGGTAATTGTATTCGCTTGCCTCTTTTTTCATTAAAGTAAAGTTATAGTTGTACTTCCGTATCTCAGAATTCCATCTTCTTACATAAACTGAGGGTACAGTAGAAATTTAAAAAAATTGATTAACGGAATGATTCGTCTGAAGGAAAGCCGAACTAGGATCCTATTTACTGCAGTTATTGCATTTACTGGCATTATTGTATTTCCTGGTATTATTGCACTTAATATATTTAATATATTTACTGGGGCTATTGTATTTACTGAGATTATTGTATTTCCTGGCATTATTGAATTACTAATAATTTCATAGTTTCGTTGATCAACACTAAACAACAAGAGCTCAATGGTTCTCTGAACTGAATTTAACTAACTCGTGTCCCAAAGCTATTATTTGATATAACAGTATTAAAAGAATACATTTTACTTTCAGGAGCTAGAAGTATATTGCGGTCTTACAATACATGTTACTTCTATCAGCTAAAGGTGTACAAAGGTGAAAAAGAGTCAGTAAGTATATGTAATTCTTTGATAGAAACAGAAAAAATATAAATACAACACAGAAATATTGTGGCATTGCAATTATGATATTTGGATCGTCAAAATCTTGGCGTTACAGGGTGAAGCCACATAACTTTTTTTTAAAGAAAGTTCTTTTCAAAAATAGAATGTTATGTTGCTGCATCCTGCATTTTAAATCCTGCTGGATAGCTTCACTTGTTCAATTTTTGACACAATTGTAAAGAGAAAATTTCACGTCCTGAGGTGTCATGCTTTATACTGCGGATAGGGTCTGTGCAATTCTTTTCCTTACAAGTCCTGAAGTTAACAACTCTTCAACTTGCTGCAGTCTTCTAAAAAACTCTTTGTTCTTAGCATTCATAATATCCAAGCAAAAATCGAAACGCTTAAAACTTGCGTGAAATATTATTGAACTGGTACTCGTCTTAATTTGTCGTTTTATATAATAGTTCAAAGATTATTATAAGAGAAGAATTTTTAAAGTTGTTCTTGAAATAGATTGAAGAGTACCATACCACATAGCACCAAATACTTAAGATTATTTATGACTATGTTTGGATCAGGTACGTGAAAAAGACTATTGAGATATAACACTTCCAATTACTCTAAACAATGGTCATAAATAACACACTTATTTTAAAGAAGTTTTTGTTTCTCTACAGAGAATAAATTATGATCTGCACTGTAACCACGGCTTCAAAAACGAAAAAAATACGTCTTAAACTTATTTCGTATTCAGTCAAACATGCTTATTTACGGTGGAATCAATGGCACTCATTTTTTTATATTTAAAACAAATTCGTACACAGATACTGAGGAGTGCTACATCACTTTGGTTAATTAGATACGACACCAGTTGGACGAAATATATTTATTGTCATATACAAATTCAATTTGCCCTATGCAAATTACAGTGGCATTATTAATAAATTCTTGCGTTTGGTCTTCAATTATAATGCACGTAAACGATGAGTGAAACTTTCAAATAAAAAAACTCTGAATGTCTTGAGTTTGTGTCTGCATAAACATGGACCAGCTAGTTTTATTTATTGATGATATGCTAGTGAAATTATTTGAATTGGCCAAGTTTCTAATTGGCCTTTACGTTTAGTTCAGTAAATTTTGAGGCTGAAGTTTTATGAATAGTTCAACGGAACTGAACAAAACTTTTTTAATAGAAACTTGCTCTAAAGAAATTCAGAAAATGTAAAATGTTAGTACAGGCATCAGGAAGACAAAGTGAGCTTCTGATTTACTAATGGTTAATTTTATGGTTTTCTGATTTATTTCTATTTTTGAAGCAATAATAGAAAATAAAAAATATTGTATAAGAAATCATTGGAACATTCAATAAAAATAATGAGTCGGTCAAAAACTGAGTTCAACAGTTATGAAAAGGTTGCAATTGAAAAAACTTAACAAACTTGTCGACCAGCCAATTTTTTCAGCGGAAACCTGCCGAATATGAATATCGCATACGTCGTTCCAACAAATTTTTCTCACCACTGCACGCGTGATTGGAAATCGACTTTTTTGAGCCTGTGCTTTCAAAACGCGCATTTTATTTTATAAAAAATCGACAGAAGGCGTAGTTAGCGTATACAAGTAATAAACTTCTTACCATGCTGTACGAATAAAAAGGATGGAAATGTTTGGCGAGAAAATGCCAGTGAAATCGAAAAAAAGTCATTGCTTTTTCACTGAATGTTAGACCGCAAAACACCAGTAAAATCGAGGAATTATCATTGATTCTCTCACAGAATATTAAGTTACAAAATATCATAAAACCTTAATTAAAATGTTTACGTCATAGATAAAATTCACACGTGCAAACCTATTAAACTAAGCTTTACCTCTTAATTTAATTTAAAATTCATTATGATGAACTTTTTTACCAGAGCTCGTATGCAGTATTTACAAACAGTCAAACAATTTTTAAACTCAACTTGAAGTTGCACGCTTTTTACAAACGAACTTAGAGTAGAACCTTACTTTTCTATAGTTCCAACTTGAACCTGAAATAAGCAGAACAAATTCTACTCTGTTCTTGTCTTAATCTCTGCCACACGACACTGACTGTGTTCACCGTGAGAAAAAAATGCGTATAGCTGAGAATCACGTAGCATTAGCCATTTATATACCTTGTTCGCGCTGCCTCAATTAACTTTTGATAGCTATTCCATATCTGCAGGACACCTGTGCAGCCAGCTATTGTGTCGTGTTGTTCAGTCTTCGAACGTTACTTGTTTCAGAGAGTAAAGAGCTTATTCTAATTAAGACTTTGACGTCCACGATTTTCCAAACATGCGTAGAATGTCAGAGGTGAGTGAGTTTTCGTGGAACACATTTCAGAGACAACATAACTCCGATTTAAGTGAATTATTTGTTTATTTGATCATGTGTGAACTTAAAATGACAAACGTTTTTATGACGTTTTATTTGATGGTCCCATTAATGATATTTCTGTACAACTTCACCCACCGGATACCACTAGAATGGTTACAAACGGATTTCCATATATTACGCAATAATAAACATTAGTACCACAAAGAATTAGACTTGGACGCCCAAAACAGAAGAAAAATGTTTCAAACTAATGAAGTTACGAGCCACAAATAACAAACTTTACTAAAAAGCTCATGATGAAAAATTGTGAACTTCAAAAGACTTTCAAATATGACTTAGTATCAAAAACATTTTAACTTTGAATTGAGCTATCTACATGATTATGAGGAAGTGGATTTCTTACTTTCAGAGAAAGAAATTTAAAATTTTGTATCGGGCTACATACGAAAATTAGCTTCAACAAATTTTGTGGTCTATAGGATCGGTGAAAAAGCCAAAAATTAGAGGATATTGCAATAACTCTTCCCTATCCTTAAGGCTATCGTTAAATGGCCAAGATTCCTACTACATCCAAGAAAACATGAAACTGACCTTAATTACTTGTTAACAATGGTAAGTAATGTGTTATACAGCGCGTAGTATTGACTAGAAATCAAAAAGTGGAAAACATTGGCTGCTCCTACTTTATACAGGGTGCAGCAACATAACTGTTTTTTTTAAAGGAATTTCCTTTGAAAACATGAAGTCATTTTGCTGCACCCTGTACTAGTGCCATCAAGAGCGTTACTCATCGATGGTTCTGTGTCGACCATCACTGTTCACACGGACGAGGGATTTCCATATCAAAAGATGCCCAGCGTCCACTTGATTGCAGCATGCATTCCTCGTCCAGTTTTTTGTAATCTAGGGCTGAAAACACGTAGTACTGGTCTGAAAAGAAAAATATTGCCTCAATAAATAAAGAGATCCAATCAATGCAGAATCTTCAAAAATTCGTTCGAATGGAGTCGTAATTGCAACTCAGCAAGAACCATGATGAATTTAAGTATAAATATTCATTTTTCCTGATACATGTCCCACAATAGCAGTGCTATTCTGTAACGTATATCCTAGCCAGTCTTGAGAAGATTGTTTGATGAGTATTAATTATCCCTCATTCAAATTCGTTGTAACGCAAGGTTAAGACTATTTATACGAAATGTTACGTATTTTAGGATCTTATCTTGTACTTACAAATGCTGGAGATAAATCCGTTTCTGCACGTCATGAAGGTCAATTCGGAGTTCGACAAATGTTGGATGTACATTCTTATCTTGCCGTCTCTTCCTGATCCGAACACTGAAATTTACAATTATTTTACTTGAGTTTCTACTTGATTCTGTTCACAGCCAACAAAATCACGTATTCACGTTCATTGGAATCATGATTCTTAAATTTTTGTAAAGAACTATACTTTGTTCTCATGGTTATTAGTAAGGAATATTAATAAAGGAGCTGAATGAAGTTACATTGGTTCTAATCGAGCCTTATTAAGTATGAACATCTAAGTTTGAAAAAATCATCCATAATTTTTCAGGAACCCTCACCACAATTTTACTGCATCGTTGCACAAGCTTGGCAGTCACTGAATTGAACACTATTTTACCGTACAGAAACTACCTCGACATCCAAGTTCCCTTTCAATCTACTAGATTTGCCCGACCACTCCTCGGAAGTTTACTTTGAGTTTTAGTATATTGAACAATGAAATGGACTGCGACGCAAAATGCCTAAGATTGGGCACACCCGAGAGAAATCATGTCTGAGCTATAAAATTATGATTACGCGGAAAGGAGTGTGTTCATAGGGAGGCAAAAAGACTTGAAGTGCCCAAGAAGTGATGAAGGCGAAGAAATATAAACAGAAACGGATACACGCGCATCTTCTCTGGCCGTCCTGATAGAATTGTTATCCGTAAATTGCATCCTTAGCTCTTTGTTATTTGGTTAAAGATAAGTTTGAGCTTTTTAAGAAGGGTGTTAGAGGGTTAATTCAAAGTGAAAGACAGACAGATACAAAAAATTGGCACCCACCTTACAACCTTTTATGAATGAACATGTTCAGTAAATGAGAGTATTGACATAATAATGTGAATTCTTAAAATTTGATATTGATAATAAAGTACATAGTACAATTAAACGTCTATAAAAAATAAGAAAATAATAGAACGTCTCTTGAAAATTAACAAAACTAACATAAAAGGTATCGCAAAAAGATAGATAGACACACTGTATGATGAATGACAATTCAACATAGTGTATGATGGATTAAAACTTGTTTATGTTCCATCAACTTTATTTTCTGTTGCAGTGTCAGAGCAGCAAATAGTGAGCTTACGAAGAATATTTTTTCCTTTATTATGATACAAACAACTCTAAAAGCCCCTAACACAGAAAGAAAAATTACAAGATAAAAGAAAAATAAACTCTTGCTACTCACGCAAAATCTTTTATAGCCTCCTTTTTTAATTAATTAATATCATAGTTATGATATACATAACTTTATGAGAAATTTAATAAAAAATTTAATAAGATTATAATAATTACTCCATTGATGAAAGATTATAATCATTGTTTTAAAATTTATGATAATCAGTTTTGTTCAACCGTCTGTTCTCTTATGAGTTAAAATTTTTCAAGTAGTACCACAAATATTAAGAAAATTTATTTCATTGATTTTATTTTATTAAAATAAAATCTTATGTATGTCATCTTTTAGAGCAACAGTGTAAAAAGAAGATCTTGTTATATGAAAACTATTGCAAAGTTCGATTAAATTAAAGCTTATTGCATTTAAGTAGATGGAGTGTTTTAATTAAATATTAAAAGAAAAATTAGCCTTTGGGATATGACATTTTCAATATTTACGTTTCACTCGTAAATGCAGCCGGCTGTGTTTCTCCGACTTAGATTCAATGCCGGAACGAGAATACTGAAAGGCCTCACACTTATTTATTCGCCCAAATTTGGTATTTACTCACTGTTATCTGGCATCTTTGTGCCTTTCCTGGTGTCGATTTCGATGTAGTTGTTTAGGCCGTTGTTAAGAAACACTTCAACAGGTCCAGATGCTTCTGTAATCCCGTTTCTGTGAAGATAAAGTATATAGAACAGTGAATTTCTGAAAATTTCTCGCAAATATTTTATTGTGTCATACATTATTTCTTGGCAGAAATATTCTTACACCACAACCTGTTCTTTCAACACATCTTCCCAGGCGAGAAATATGACTAACTTAGGCAAACACAGATATTAGTTTCAACAGAATATTATGGAGGGAAACGTCAGAGGGTAGTCTATGGATTTCATACTTATAGATAAATCTAGTTTCTAGAACACTGTTGACACACTTGTTAACCTAATAAATAAATCATTGGTAAAATTTTATTCGCAATGAAATCTGTGTCATTTACATATATGGCACATAAAGTACGGTCATAAGTTCGATTCTACATACGATATTTTGAAGGAATAATTCGATGAATAAATATTTTTGCTATCATTATATGCTGTCTTTGCAACATTTAATGATATATTATATGTAATAAGCACGCTGCACATTTTTCATGAGTTCTATCAATAGTTAGAGTATCGGGAATCGATACGCAGGAAAATAATCTTTTTCCAAGATCCCCAGAAATTTTCGCCTAAGCTGAAAACAAACGACAAAGTCTTCATAAAACAAGATTCGAAAGCGTTTTCAGTTTAAATTGTCGTTTGTTCAGCGTTAATATGGGAAACGATATAATTCCTATATCAGCCTACACAAACGACAATTGAAACTGTACGCGTCTTCACAACTTTTTTTGCGAACACTTTATAAGAGTTGCTCAAGGCTGCTCAGAAAGTCTCCAGTTATCCAAGCTAGATCAATATTTGTTCAGGTCTGTGATAAAATTTGAAGCTATCAACCGGTTGTGGGTGACCTAAATATTCCCAGGCATCATTAATGAAGTTCAAAAAACATGTACTGAAGGAAGTAGGAGTATCTGGCCTCAAGCGCGTTCGCGAAGTTGACATTTGTAGAGCGAGGAATTATTTAGGGTCAGAATTGACGCCAACGCGTGAAGACGGCTACATCAAACCATTTCACAGTGAATATGAAAATAAATTCGATCTGACTAATTATAAAAAAATTGAATTGACACATGTCCAGTAGGAGACACCAAATTGTATTGAAAATAGGTTGGTCATTGCGTTGCGGGAACCAGCGTGATTCCAGCGGGATTCCGTTGACTGAAATGCTTGTAAGTGATGAAGGTGTACGTACGGGATTCAAATATTTATTTATAATTGAGCTGCACGTGCGGGATTGATGCCTTTACGTTAGATCGGAAGGGACTTTGGTAGCAGCCTAAGAATGGACCAAACCGCTTGTTCCTGTTGCGATATTCTATTCTTTTCTATTCTATTCTATTCTATTCTATTCTATTCTATTCTATTCTATTCTATTCTATTCTATTCTATTCTATTCTATTCTATTCTATTCTATTCTATTCTATTCTATTCTATTCTATTCTATTCTATTCTATTCTATTCTATTCTATTCTATTCTATTCTATTCTATTCATTAAGTGAGTGCGTGGCAATAAACCCTCGTCCCAGTTACGTCCATTGAACGCTTCCATTCATTGAGTTTCCTTCCTGATTTGATAAGGCACTCCTCACCCTCATATGATTCAATGCTGAGTTTGTACGAGTATGTCTGTCCTATTGCTAGACTTGGCTCTGTTTCACATGGGAGATCCACGTTCAGTGCTGATTTATGAGATTTATAATCCGTGAGTGATCAAATAATTTAATAAATCAGTAACGATCACGTTAGTAATATTTGTTTAGGAATCTATAAAAACTAACAACCATGTTGAAAAGCCTAAGTAGATTTAAACTCCGATGTTCAAGATATTTTTTGAAAAACGAGCAATAATCCGTGAGTGACAGTGAAATAATACATTTCAGTATGAGCTCGTTAGCGTTTTAATATGAGTTTCAATGATGATTTAGTAATTACTAACAGTACATATTTTTGAGTATTAAAACCGTTTCTCCCAAACACCACTTTTCTCAAGCAAATGACGTACGGCAGACAACGTTACAGGTTTATGCGATGATCCAAATAGAGATTCTTATGAGTTAGTCTTAACTCGTTAAAAACGTTCACGAATATATCACAAGTTTAAACTTTCACAAATGCATAGAAAGTCTATTTAGTTTTCTGTTCCAATGTGCTAATTAATTACCAATGCCGTATATTAGGCAAAAGTAGAATAAACCAAAAAATTACAATAAGCGCAACAGAACATCTGTAACTTCTGGTCTTGAGGATTTTTTCATTTTACTTGTTTGTCAGTTGTTCACTATTTTAATAAAATGTATTTTCTTATTTTATCATAATGTAAGAATAAATCTAACCTTGTCTATGAATTCTTAGAGCCACGTAATTTATTTCACTGATAAAAAGTATAAATGATACTGAATTTAATTATTTAGCTGTAAAATATGCGTTTCAGTTATACAAGGTACAGGGTATATACAAACTTTTTTCAAGCGCTTAATACTGGTAAGCCAAATGTGGTAACGGTACAGACATTTGTTGCAAGCTTTCTTGTGTTACTACAACACATGTAACGTAGAGTGTAGGTTACTTGTGCCTCTGTCCTATACTTTCCTTTAATTCAACTGTAACTCACTCTATATCAACTTTAGCCTACTCTATTCGAGCTGTGATTACCTCTAAACAAGCTGTAGCCTATTCTATCCGAACTGTAACTCACTCTACACCAACTTTAGCCTATTCTATCCCAGCTGTAAGTACCTCTATATAAGCTGTAGCCTAATCTATCCCAGCTGCAATTACCTCTATTCAAGCTCTAGCCTATTCTATCCCAGCTGTAATTACCTCTATATAAGCTGTAGCCTATTCTATCCCAGCTGTAATTACCTCTATATAAGCTGTAGCCTATTCTATCCCAGCTGTAATTACCTCCATGAGATCCCGAAATCCTTTTCCCTCAGAGCTTCATTAAACAAATGCTTGAATTTGACCCTCATCTTAACGTGTTGTGTACAGAAAACTTAGGTACTTGGAATATTTGCTCGTAGCACTCTGATAGGAAACTTATTAAAACTCACGTGGTCAAAAATTGAAGATTCAGTGTGTTATCCGCTATAGACAACCGGTGACAAATTGAATCTTTGTCTTTAGAATCTGGGCTCCAAGCAACAACCCTCATCCCCTCCACAGAATTCAACTGTAAACAAAGAAATTTAAAATATTAAGATACCGTAGCAAAGGTATCAGGGTGGGTCACTAGCACTGACGAGGTATCATACTATAGGTTCGTAGAAAATGTTTTCATAATGCGTAACTCGTTCTTAATAACTTTTATAAGAAAGAATTAGTATGACAATATCTGGAAGCTAAATCATTCACACACCCGATTGTCTTATTGATGTTTCAAAGTAAAATAGGATTGTGAATCTGACGGGAAATTTACACCGTTGTCAAAAGAAGATAGTATCGTTCAAAATTTTTCTTAAGATCACTCTATCTCGAGTTGAAAAAGAAAGGAAGTTTAATTCGATATTTATTGCTATCAGAAGGCTATGCCACGATCGTTGTTGTGGAAGGAATTTCTTTGGCAATCTTCAAGTTTCCGAGTCCATAACGTTGAAATCAACTGGATTAAGACCATAAAATTTTGTGCTCCAAGTTCTTTTTTGTGATCAATGCTGTGCTCTTACTCACCATGTGAAGTTTTCTAGTTCTTGCTCCTGTACTACCATCTTTTTGTACGAACCATTTGTTCAGTCAGCTCAGTGAACACTAATTCATTGTCTAAAATATGGGTAGACATTTTATCATTGAGAGTTTTCCACCAAATGAAAGAAGAAAGCTTAGGGTGTTGTTCCATCATAGTCAGCATGGGCAGTGCCTGTTGAATTTGAAGTCGTTGTCTGAAGAAATTTCTAATCTTAATTACATTCACTAAAAGGTACATTTGCTTCATTTTTGAGCTGCTCTATGCTTAATCCAACATGAGAAACTTTTGCATCGCTTGTTATCTACGTTTTCAGCCCTGATTTTTTGGTTCGTTCTAAATCATCAACAACGAACACGGCATCCGATATTACAGTCTCCTGGTGGAAAAAATATTTATCCACCCCAGACAGATACGACCTTCATACTTTTCATCGTCATTAAAACAGCCAAAGGCGAAAAGTGTCATCTAAGAGTTAAGATTCCTCAATACTATTTCTGGAATTTCGGGCGCTCTAGCGCTCAATCTTTTTTGAAATTTTTGTACATAACATAGACGAGATCTCCCTCGAGACCAAGAACCGACATTCTGCTCGCTTTTCTCGAGCTCTTTTTCTTAACTTTTCAGCTGATCCTTTGCTACATCTCATAAGGGCACAAATTTCCTGACTTGGATCACTTAGCAGACGGGTAGCGCCTTAATTTCAATACAAGGTTTAGTGCTGAATACTTTTACTTCTAGCACTGAATGTATGATATTTGAAAAACAGTTATATTTTGATAGACTAGATTTTTAAAACTGTCCTCCAAAGAGATTGAATAAGAAAGGCTCTCATTTTAATTTGGTATGGCTTCCATTACCAAGTGGTAAACATTTTTTTCCATGTACATTATTCAACGCTTGCTACTACATTCACCATTGCGCTTAAAAAAACTCCCTTCTTAAAGTTGATATCACAATACTTGTGAAAGTTATGCATTGATCGCTTAAATTTTTACAATGACTTGATGACCTCATTCCAAATATCACTTACGATGTTGATTCCTTCCTGAGTTTGCATTAGTGGGTCCGAGAAAGAAACTCCGTTACCACATCGGGAAAAAAGCACAACCTTAGCAGAAACCAATGCTGGTAAAAGAAGCCCAAACAGCACAACCAGTTCCATCTTCCTTGATCTGTAAAGAAAATAGAAAAATTGGCCTCAAAACTTATTTTGCATTATGAACCTCTAGCAGAAAGAACTCATGCATGTCAACATACAAAAGGTTTCACGAACGTCTATATTCTAAATTCGTGGCTCACTAAGAGGTTTTTTCAGTTAGCTGCATACTGCTAAGCTTTTACGAAGGATAGATGACTATTGCTGCCAGGTGTATTGTTGTATGAACGTGATGGCTGTGAAACTGAACAAGGATTAAGCAATGCAAACCATGACCAGTTTATGTATTATAATCCGAAAAATGGCCCTGCGTTTGATCTGAACTGGCATGGTGTGTGCAGTCTCTCTTCTCGTGCTAAATGCTGGGCATATAATTAATCTGTAAGGCACATCGTCCGCGTGTGTTGCATGATAATAATTATTTTAGACTTCATCCTGTGTGGTCTACAGGCTGCTTCGACATTTTCCTCTCGCTGAGCAGAACTCGCAGTCCTAGGAATTCTATGAAGGCCTTAGACGGCTTAGAGGATTAGTGAAATTTCCGCGCTATATGTACGTACATGTGCGCACTGTGTTGTGTTCTGCATTTTCTTAGCGTCATTATAATTTTAGTTATTTTTTCTGTTATTTGTTTCATTGAAAAGAAAATTCCTAAAAAAACTTCTATAAATCACTGAAGGGAACTCACTCGCTTCAGGTTCTTGAAGGAAATGATAATGAGCAAAAAATATACTCGAGAGTTTTGAAAGTAGCAAGAAAAGGAAAAAACCCAATTGAATTTAAGGCTCCTTGAAGGGAGTCAAATAAATAACTCTGAGAACGATAAAGCAGTACATGAGGACAGGGTTCCCAACTTTTCAATTAACTAATCTTTAAGTGTACCTCATGTTTTACGTTATTGCAGACGTGAAATAGAAAGGTACGGATATGTCCCAGAAATATTCATTAACATTTTCTTCAAATTGATTGTTGAATTAGAACACCATTTGAATTAATGAATTTTTTTGTAAAATACGTTTGAGGTTTACATTAAATTACTTGTATTGCGGTACAGCATGTTGAGTTGCTAGTAAAAGTTGCTATATTGGAGAGTACGATCTGCTTCTGTTACTAGTGTGCATTACAAGCTTGAGTTCTAAGAAAATAGTTGTGCTGTCAAATAAACCTCCAAGGGAAAGGCATCCAGACATCGAATGAAATAAAACACTCAAACTCATCTGAAAATAGCGTGTAAGCGACAACCACTTTATCAGATAGTTTCAATTCATAATTTTCCAACGTGAATGAAATATAGACAATGAAAAAAAATCTTAGTTACTTTGGAATAAAAAATATGTCTCAGAGTTCACGATTACGACTTCAACGTATTTCAATTGAATGAACTCACCAGAATAAAGACAAACATCAACCAGAAAATAATTACCATCTTAACTGGCTGTATTGATATCATTACCTGAAAAATATTTGTGTTTATTTCACATGAAATGTCAATTCTCCATTAACTGAAGTATAATGAACGGAATATTGAAATGATTCATATGACCAAATGATTACCTGTTCTTGGACTTGACATTATACAGGGTGCAGTAAAATAACTTCAATTTTTCGAAGCAAAGTGCTTTGAAAAATAGAAGTTATGTTGCTGGACCTTGTAGCTCGATTTCATGCTTGTGAAAGACTCGGTTCTCACAAGTAACGATGTGCAGGGTGCGGTAACACAACACAAGATTTGAGCTTAAAAATTGCTGTTCCACGGTAGGAACATTGGCTCTTAGTTTCTCAAAATTCCCTAAACTAGTTGAAAATCCCCAAACTATCTCACTTGGTTGTCATCGTGGTCCGACAAAGCACAGAGCTCTTGATCTTGGGGAATAAATGCCTTTCCAAAGCGTAAAGTTCTTCAGTAACCTAATCTCCTGCCACGAAATATTCCCTGGTCGGTGTTAAAACAAGGAATGAGCTCGCATGGAAAAGGCGACTAGTTCAATGCAAGGCACATGTGCTAAAAATCAAGTTAATAGCCTTTGTTCATAAGGCGATTAGCGAAATCGAATTGGAGATATTACCATTCAGGAGAGAATTATTATTAGAGCACGAGCTACGTTAGCCAGAGCAGACTGCTGGTTCATAGAAAATGATGCTCCTCAATTTCATTCGAAATGCATAATGCCCCTTGCATTAGCCTCATTTTCTTTTACTACAAAACAACATTAGCTTCTTAACTGGCGCGTTTAAATTCAACTCAGTTCAATGTAAATTTTTTGCGCTTTTTGACAGCTGCAAGCCACCAATTTTTAGCATATCAAGTTATATGAAGGATAAGTAAGAATTTAATGGTTGAATAAGATCGATCTACACTATTAAGACACTATAGATTTGCAAATGACAGCGAAGGGTCTGAAAGTCAGCACCTGTTGCTTTAATCTTGAATTTTCCTTAAACGTTTCTGCAAAAAAACAGTAATTAAATCTAACTATAACTTTGAACAAATCGTCTATCATAATTAATTGGCTTACTAATAAAAAATTTGTATGCTAATCGGTGCCCTAGTTGAATCTCGTAAATTTTTCTCAAGTAACTCGGAACATCACCACCAATGTTGTCCTTCGGATTTAGTCGATTACATTTTGGATTTTAGTAAAACCTTTGCTCTTATTTTTTTGTATTCCCCACATATAAGTTTGGAAATCTGTGAGTTGTCCCTACCACTCATTTAATTTTCTGGGATATATGAGCGATTTTACAATAGTAATTACTAAACTTGAGTATTGAGTATCAAAATTTTGAAACAGTTTTTTATACTGCCCCAACAAGGTAAAAAGCTGTAAGCCTCTCAGTCTGTTCAATAGTTTTTTCATTATTTATAGTGAATTTATTAATATTAAATAACTCTAAGTCACATCACTGATGATCATGCTTTATGAAGGGATCTTACTTGACCAGAACTTACAGAATGAAGTAAACAGTAATTTTAATACCAGAGACACCCATGCCCATGGTCTAATGCCCGGCCTCCTAACGAGAAAACCCGACGAGAAAAAGAAAATACGAGACTAATTTAATTATAAAACCGACAGTTGTACCCGCTGCAGGTAGTTACTAAGCCTCTGAAGAGCCTAGACCTGAGCCCGCTCTGCCTGAAGAACCATTCTTTTCAGCACGCTCGTACAGGGTAACTTTAGTCCTTTCATATGAGCGACAAAAAGGTAATTTAATTTAACCGAATGAAATTCAGAAACATGAGAAAACTTTCTAGAGTTTTTATTCTTTTGAAACGTCAAACTATGCTCTTAAATTAATTAGTGTTGTTAGACTGATTTAGTGACGGAGCCCTGCAGAAGCGTCCCTTTATGAAGCAAGCTTCAGGGGCAAGATTATCTTGTATTGCAATGCTGTAACCCCCATCATGTACTTCAAACGTGGTGCTTAGATATCCTCCATTAAATCAAAAGTTAAATAATTGGAAATGAACAGCACGTTATGAAGCGAATACTCTTATCACAAACTGAAAGCAGACTACGCAGACCGAAGCGTTGTCACTTGCAGATCTATAGACTGAAACTCGAGACGACTTAGATTACTGAAAATATGATTCAGTTGAATAAAGCGTGTCAATTTTGAGTTCTTCGTAAACCAAATTTAATTTATTAACTTGAAGGCCTCATTCAAAATATGAAATGAATCAAATTTTTCACCTAATGAAAATATCTATAGTGATCTCTATCTTCAGTCCAGGGGAGACGTAGCAATACACTTCAGAAATATGGTGCTCGTTGAGGCAATCAAGTCATTGTTCTGTATTACGGGTGGTCTCTACGATGCGTCGTACTCGAGGAAGCCTAAACATATATATATATATATATATATATATATATATATATATATATATATATATATATATATATATATATATATATATATATGTATATATATATACATATATATTTCAAGATGATGTCCATTGTTATTCAGGAGTTCATCTTTGTTGAAAAATTCTCTCTCATGATTATATTAAAATGTCAATGAATAAAAATTAATACAAACATTTTCTCTACTAAGGAATTAATGTGCACGTTTTTAGATACAGGTGCACAAAACACTATAGGTACGATTTTTGAATATTTCATGTAGATCACTTAGGCTTTCTGACCTTTAATTACAAACAATCAATCGAAAGTGCCTCGATGTTCGGGAACAAATTATGCCTTTGAAAGTTCACATTAATTTGAAAACAAGATATAGAAGCATCAACGTCACGTACACGTGCCCCAAACGAACCTAATTTATTTTTAAGACCCAAATGCCTTTGTATACGACTTTATAAAATGAATTAGAGACTATAAATATGTATAACAATGATTGTACTGGCATATGACAGATTGTACGTTGTTTTCGCTTCAATATTGTTCCAGTTACACATTCCGCCCGATATGAATGACGTTTTGGACGATTTTCCAAAAATACATTTTCTCCTATTCTTTCCAATCGTAATCCTTTGATAATATTCTTTCAGTATAGTGTTGTGTTGCATCAAATGACACATCTGTCAGTAACGCATCACAGGTTGTGGTGGTGGTGGTGGTGGTAGAAGTGGTGGAGGTGATAGTACAAGTGATGGAAGTGGTGGTGGAGTTGCAGGACGATGTGTACAAAGTACCTCCCTCTATCAACAGAAAAGAGCGCAAAGTAATATAATGAGTATAATGCTAACTTCAAGTCAACCTTCGAGTACACGATTGACAAATCACACAATCTTCCTATTATTGTTTTTATATCATGCTTAGGTCCCTCCCTGAGTAGAAATAATAATTCAACTCGAGTATCGTATTTTACCTTTTTATTTCTACTATTTCGACGGTGCAATTCGCGCTTTCACTTTGTTTGATTTCATCCGTAGAAGAGTACACGGCATCCAACATTCTGTCCCCCAGCTTCCAATTCCTTGTAGTGTCTGCACTCCATTGTGTCTTTAACCTACAGTATTCCTTTCATTTCATATTTTCCGTATTCCTTTCGTTTAATTTCTTATAGCTTGATTTGCTAACATTACGGTTTATTTTTACAAGGTTTAAAATTTTACCTTAGCTTTGTTCGTATGTCTTTTGTCGTGTACGACACTTTCTTTTCTCTTCTTTATTCATTTCCTAAGTGCCATCCGCATTTGACACCCACAAGGGCGGCAACATACCTTCCCTTTTTACCTTTCAAAAAGTTATGAAAAAAGGTAGCTATGTTGCCACACCCTGTATTTTCCGTAACAGCACCGAGGTTACGGTGTCCAGAGTGCGC
>VCRD01000825.1:21241-98892 GCA_006783055.1 Trinorchestia longiramus | reverse complement strand
ATTAAAAATAATTTTTCATGAATAAGTATGTAAACCATTGTTGTTATTTTGAAGATTAATGCAAATACACCGACTGGTTCAAGATAAACTTCGCGTATTTACATTTTTCGGCAAAAAAATGAAAATTAAGGAGAAATTTTATCACAATTTTCATTTAATGTTGAACAGTAGAAGAGAGAAACATATGTGCACTAAATTTAGGTGCAATTTTAAAAGACATGAACTCATAAAATCTAAAATTAGAAAAGAAAAGGACACATTTGTTCCATAAACATTTCATTTTCAGGGGAAAATTTCTGAGTTTTCTACAAGCCTCAAATCTGCGACATGCGTTGGTGGCATCATTCAGGAACATGCGGCGTGATGCGCAGACTTAATGAGCAAACAACGATTGACAAAATAATTTCAAGTTCTCTTGACATTGCCCAAGAAACTGCATCAAATTTCAGTTTTGAAAAGTTTGTCATTATCAATAAAAGCTGAATAAGACACTATGCTTAAGTTAAACTGTAATGTGGCACAGGAATTGCAACGTCTTCTAGCACGTAACGTAAGACTTATGTTTCAAATAATTCTTGTTTTAATACATTAGACTTCATGTGTGCCGAAAACACTCGCATAATTTGTTCTCACTTAATTATGTATCGAAGTTTTAAGAATTTCTGTTTTATCTTCACCTCAGGCAAATATTAGAATAAAAGTTTAATTTTGTGGTACGCTGAGTAACAAACAAATCTGTAATCACCAAGTACATCTTAGTACACAAAATTAAGAAGACAAAATTTAATGCGTTTGCACACCTCGATGCTGCAGCCATGCATTTAAATGCGCACGTCAAAGCCTTGGTCCTGTCGTAGATTCATGTGAACTCGGTGCTATTTTTTTCAAGTATTTAGTTCGAGCGTATATTTTTCCGTCCATATCCACTGTTCTTTCGAAGTTTTTCTATGGTACGAATGTCAGTAATCGGATCAGATTTTCTTTCCCGCAAATTCTTTTTCTTCGTAGAACTTTTATTGCGCCATTCATCTGAAGAGGGAAAGCGTGGGAGCGTGAAAGTGTGGGAGCGTGGGAGCGTGGAAGCATGGGAGCGTGGAAGTGTGGGAGCGTGGAAGTGTGGGAGCGTGGAAGCGTAAGAGCGTGAGAGCGTGAGAGCGTGAGAGCATGAAAGCGTGAAGGCATGAAAGCATGAAAGTATGAAATGCATGAAAACATGAAAGCATAAGAGTGTAAAAGTAATTAAGAGCAAAAAAGTTTAAAAATAATTAAAAGCATAATTTGAGAGCTACTGAAATGGTTACGAATATCTACAGTTTAGTCCCCTGGTGATGTGCAGCTTTTTTTTGCTGCTGCAGTTGAGTTTTAATCAACAACATATGGTGCGGACTCCATTGAATTTAAAAATTTAGGTTGTACGGCAGTAGTCATGACTCCATACTCAGACTCACATGATGAGAGAGCAACCACTTTTTGTTTTAGGCTTCTCCATGAAATTAGGGGTTCATATTTATTTAACTTGGAGGAATAACCTGATGCACTCTTTCTATCTTCTGAATTTTCTCAGTCGGAATAATAAAATTCAGATGGTTTTAAGTCATCAGATTTTTGAAATTTCTGAGAATGGTTTAATATTCGCTTCAGGTATTTTAAAACATGTTTAAGTGTTATAGTTCTGTTATTCATATATTAAGCTAGCTTGATTACAACAAAGCTTATATCCGCTATAATATACTGTATGTATAAGTCTCGATGAGTTGTCCTCGTGGTCTTCTTTGTGATAGAATGATGAACTCAAGCTGCTGAAATCGGCTTTCGTAGCTGAGATTGCAGAATTCAGGAATAATTTTCGTTGTTTTACGGTGAATTGTCTCCATTTTATTAATGTCTCGTCGCATAATACGAGACCACAATTGCATAGTTAAATTATGGGACGACTTTTATTGCCAATGACAGACTTAAATCACTCTTAGTGTGAAAACCCTCTTTCTAAACACTAACGTTTGAGAACAGAACTCGTTGACATCATTAGAGTTTTTCAGAAATTATTTCTCGTTCCCCGATGTACTACGATTGTCGATTGTTAGCTTCTCAGTTGTTTCTATTTAGATTTCCGTCGCCTATGATAATTTCACAAGTACGAACGCTTCTTGTATTCGAACAAAGACCTTCAACAGAAGGGCAACTGCATCCAACAAACCCTGCGACTGCTGGTCAGGCACCTGTGCCAGCAGCAGGTGTCTAGACAGCAATTGCTCCTACGACTGCTGTAACAGCATCAACAGTTATTGCTGCCAAAGTAGCTACAACAGTAGCCACTGCGATCACAGCGACAGAAGTAACAGTTATTTCTGTAACTTTGGTACACCAATTGTCAATACGACCACTGTAGCACTAACAACAATTATTTTCTGCAACTGTCGGTACAACAATTGCCACTGCAACCATTGTAACAGCAGTAATAGTTATCGTCGCAACTGTAGGAACAGTAGATGGGCGAGTAGTAATTGATGTAGCCACAATTGACGCGTGCATAGCAGTAGAAGCTAAAGAAGTTGTACATATCAGCAGCCACAGGAGTCAAAGATGTAACGACAAGTGTAACAGCAGAAGGAGTTACTAGTGCACTTGGAGTAGAGACAATTGCGACGGAAAAAGAACCAACAACAATGGATACAGCGACAACTATTAGAAGTAACATTACCGGGTGGAGTGATAGTGGTCCTAACTACGCCGATATTTATTCAGATTGTCTTTATCTTGGAACTTTTACAGTTACTTCCAATGTTGTTCGATACGGCCCTTATCTCGGGTATTTTACACTTAGTTCTAAATTATTAATGGCTTAGATGTTTTGCAAGTTATTTATAGTTAGCCTCTTCTTTGTCATGGTAATATGTAATTTAACCTAATAATTTTGAATACTGATCATAGGCTTATATAAATGCACAACGTGGTCAAGTACACAAGTAAATAATGGGATACAAAGTTAGGAACCAAAATTTAAAAAAAAATTTAGATATGGTTGAAACATTTGTAGCCTCAAAAATGCATTAGTACAACAGAAAGTCGTGTTGTATGTATGTGGGAGAGGCAAAAAAGAGATAAGTATCCATTGTTTAACTGGTAAGTATGCGAGAAAGGGATTGTAGCTGTCAAGAAACGCTTGCACGAACATAAGACAGCAAGCCTGAGAAGCTATCGTGAGGAAGAAAATCAATAAGTATTAATCCGAACAGCAACTAAATTTAGACCCTTTGGCCATAAGGGCGTAATTTACACAAGGTCGCTAGAGGCTCAGGGAGACTATTAAAATACACCCAGAATAGCCATGTGTTAAAATGTTATGACAATGTACCTGAGTTCTTTTCCAACCCGAACAGGAATAGCTGGCGAAGTCTCAGAAACCAAAAAGAAAGACGAAGATCGAAGTAGTCTTGATCGTAGCTGGTTAAAAGAAATAAAACAAGAGGATAATAGCAGCAATATTCTCCAGCTTTCTGGTTCTAGAAAATGTCATAGGAACTGTTTACACCTTCACTGTCAATAAGTTCCGAACGGAAAAGTGTGCGTAATGTATTTTGTGGCAGAATGTGGGAGGAAATTCGTTGAAAATTATCCCTTGGATCAATATTCTTATAAGATATAAAAAAAGAAATCAGCTAGAGCATCATCATTGAGTGGCCATCGTTAATTGATTTCATACGAGCGACAAAATAGCTAAAATTGAATACATGAATCACAAAAGTGATTGAGTAATTGAGGCAGACTTACCAGAAATAATGACAGAATGACGTACTCTCAAACGAAAAATTGACGTAGAAATTTGACGAACCTGTTACACCACGTGTAACATTTCGTCATCAGCTCAACATGAGGCAGAAAAAACATAATTCCGAAATCTTTTTCTCGTCAAGTATTTATCGCTCTTAGTATTTAGAGATAACATGTGATCAAGAAGCTTCATTTCTTGGTTGATTTGGAACTGTGACTATGACTCACAAGCATTGGTGTGTCCACTACCACCTGGTGAACAGTGAAGACCTGTGTCCGAGTGAAAATATTTCTTTAATCATAACAGAGTTTGTAGTTTCTCGACTATCATCGTTACCAGGTGAGACTGAGCAGTTGAATTTAAACTTACTGAAGATGCATTGACGTATTTCGGGTCCTTATGAAAACAATGTCAAAGTACTGCAACTAATGCGTAGTTTTGTATTCTAATTTAAGTTTTTATCTGTTTTTTATATGACTTCAAAGCAGGTGAAGATTATAATAGATTACCATCATACAAATAATTCCGTTATTAGTTTGAGTTGCAATTACATGGCCATCATTCAATGTTGAGTTGTATTGGGTTGCGAACACCACTGCAGTCTTTCATGATCTTTGTGCTCGTTTTCTTTTGTTATCAACTAACATTGTCACTGCTATGTCATCAATTCACGCGTAGGGAATGCAGAAATACGCCTGAATTTCCGACACAGAAAGACAAGGCCCATACAACTGAAGTTAATACCTTGAAAACAAGAGCGTCTCCTTTATTTTTCATGCACGACGTAAGCTTGCGCTAAAACTAACTTTGGGTGAAGGGATAGTATTTTGAAGGGGATTGTCCTTCAGCGTACATTGGAGACTTCGCGCTCCTCAGGGAGATATAGAGGAGACACAATGCCACTACAGGAGTATTCTGACTGTGTCTGTCCTCGTTTGTGTGCAGTAGGGAATAAGCTCTTCTAAGTGGTGCTCTGAGAGACTGCAGAATCAGTAATGTTTATAATAGGAATCTGTACTGTGTTCAGTTGCGGAGCCTCGCCTGTTTTCTCTTGTTCTGCCTCTCTTGTAATGGACGTCGACATACCGTGTCGCCGATCTCATGCACAAGTGTTTTTGTTTCTGTTTTTTATTCTCATTCCATAATTTCGTCTTCAAGATTCTATATAGTTTAATTAGTTGAGAGATATTGTTTAGATTTATTGTATAGCGGAAACAGATTCCTAGTAGGCATTTCTGACCCTCCGAAATATTAAAGTTGTTGACGTATACATAATTATGCACATATGTATATCAATTAAAAGTCGTGGGCAAATATGGCAATTAATTAAATACGGAGTAATTCTGGTATAAGTTGAGAAATTCCGCGATGGATCGAATGCTCTATCGTGTTGCTGAAAATGATGACGAGTGGGATGAACTTTTGGCGCAGTTGCGTCTACATATATTGAGTCTGAATTTTCACTCAACAAACACGATCAGAGTGTTGACGTTTTATCGTGTAGACGTTTCCACTGCGTAAAATTATTTCAAGTGCAATTATTCTCCCACCACAAAGTGCGTTGCCCTGTTATAAAACACTCGATCATCACCGTCTGATGCTCAACTTACAATGTTGAGAAATTTTCGGTGTTGTCTAAAATATGCAGCTTTAACATAATCCAATTAATTCCCCGTTGCATTTGACTTAGCTTAATTGTAACATTTCGCTTCTCTACTTTGCATTTCCTGTCAAGCTTGTTAAATTTGTATTGAAAAACCAAAGATTCCGAAGGTAATACAAGGGCCCTAACACTTAACTATCAATAAAACTAAAACAATCAAAAATTCTTCATTCCAAAACGGTGTAGAGCATAAAAAATTTCACATAATACAGATTTTTTATGAATTTCATTTCAAAAACTGCTATTAGACGGGTGCAATTTTAGTTTTTGTGCTTTAAGTTTGAAAGTAACTTAAAAAAAGAAAAATTATTCATTCAGAACAAGTCATATACGACGTATGCCACTATTCGTTTTTTCAACAGCATGCTCAAAATTAGAAATGCAAATCAGGGTGAAATTTTAAGCTACAAATTTTAGAAATTTTATGCGCAGTGGCTGGGCGTAACGCAATAAAAATAATTAAAATTGGTATTATTACTCTAACCAACTAAAAAATTCCACGCACAGAATAAAAGTAAAAGTTATTTCGATTTCAAAAGGTAAATAATTTTAAAATGATCCCCAAGGCAACCCGAGAATGGTTCAAAAATAAGAATGTTAGTGTATTTATAAAGGAACAGAAAGAAACTTTATTCCAAACGGGTATACATGTCATGTATCATACATACATTAGTTCTTAAATTCTTAATTTAAGATACGTAAGATAAGTGATGATATTCTCCAGCGGCTGTTCCCGTCCTTACTATCTTTTCTGCCGATTTATATGTATAATATAACCATATGTTTCTTGTTTTTTTGACGTATTCTAGCTTCTTTCCTGGGCACGAGACTATTTTAATTGTTTTTATGTGATATTTGAGCACCCATTCTTTATCTTAGCACTCCTACCGTTACACTTTTATTGACTGATCAAAAGTCCTTTCCTTTCTTCTAAGAATTTTCCCTTCATTCTTAATTAGCACTATAGTTCAGGTCCTTGCACTTGTGCAGATAATTCTTTTGATAAGCCATGTGGCGTTACAGTTTAGAAGCTCCTTTTAATTGTTCTTTGCTTTTGTGTTCAAAAAGCGAGCCAAAAGCTGGCCTACTCTTCAGCACCCTACCGTGAATCTACTTTTTCAACTATAAAGAATCTACGGCCTCTGTTCTTTAGCGCATGCTGCTAAAACCATCATTTAGTTATTTTGTATAAATGTATACACATACATTATTTACCCATGAAAAATTTTTCAGATAATTTTTTCTCTAGTGATTTAATCATTTTTTAGGTCGTTTTTACTTGTTTTATTATTATTTTCGTAGGATTTGACTCCACATTCTATTTAAGTATTCATACGTAAACAGACGCCAGTCATTACTCACTCAAACTTTTCACTCTTTTAATTGTCTTACCGATATATCAACGCACATACAATACAACATAAAAATACATACAAGCCTCAACAATATTCAACACAACGTGAATCGCACACTACTCATTAAACACGTGTCCCCCTCTCGCTCCCCAATCAGGTGGGGACAGATATGGGGAGCATCAAGCGTTCTTGCCCGCGGCTCCCAACTCCCCTAATTCATCCCACGGAGCTGCATCTGGGATAGAATTTTTTAAAATTTCATGTCGCATATTCGGTTGCTGTTCTCTGAACTAATAACAGAAAATCGCCCTTCATCTGCAAGCAAATAACTAACGCTGTTTCCATCACTTCAGTCATCCTCATCATATATAACCAATATCTCTCTAACCCTGATCCCACCCACTATCTAACCCCATAACGTACCTGTTCAATCAATCACACAAGATGTAATATTTTATGTTCAATATTTTCAAGCTTATGCATAAACACACTTCCTTCTGTAAAATACTAATCTTAACGCAACACTATAGGATCGTGCATTTAAGATCAAATTGAATATGGTTAAAATGAACAATACGTACCTGCAATGACAAAAACCGCACAATGAAACAAAATTCGTTTAATAAAGAGACCTGGTGATTCCTTCTTAACCACCAATAGCTCATGCAACATGCACAAAGTCACCGAATGATGCGTAATGTCCTATTTTCGCCTTCTACTCTCTTTCACGAGGATTTTGCAATTCTTTCCTGAATGCTCCAACGCTGGTAGGACAAACCGCAGCTTATTCTTCTGTGGCATATTCCCGTGAGAAAAAATCAACTGCGAAAATAAAACATCGTTTACCCAGAATAGATTCGGCTGTGCTTGTCACTCTTAGTTTAAGTTAGGCCAAAATTGGCCTACGAGCCTTTTCGTCTTGACTCTACTTTACGAGAAGCATCAATCGAGTTCCAGCACACACGTTTGTTTTCCTACCATGACTCTTTCCTTGAGTGCTGAGCTAAATAGATCTAATTGGTCTGTACATCAACCAAGGAACATGCTTCCACCTCCCAACTGCAATATATTACAGCGGCGTGTATACACGTGGGGAAAAATTGACGATTTTCGTTACTAACGTGCACGTTGACACAAAAATAATTCTTTCAAAGCTCGTTAACGAACTAATTTACTACTCTCCTCATTCCAGCAATGACGTTCATGTAAAGTATGTCACCAATCTGACAACCCACAACAACTATAACTACAAAGAGCTTAAACCAATGGAGGAGGGTTCTATGCCCGATGATGTTTCACATTTTCCTAGAGGAGGTACATAGGGTTGTGTGCAGCAGGTAGGGTTGTGTGCAGGAGGTAGGGTTGTGTGCAGCAGGTAGGGTTGTGTGCAGGAAGTAGGGTTGTGTGCAGGAGGTAGGGTTGTGTGCAGGAGGTAGGATTGTGTGCAGGAAGTAGGATTGTGTGCAGGAGGTAGGATTGTGTGCTGGAGGTAGGATTGAGTAACAGTAACACAAAATGTGTTTGGAGACAAATTTTAAATTTTTAACTTAGCAATGAACGAGACTTGTGAAGACACACAATCATAGAAGTGAAACATGATGGATGTGAGTAATTGCAGGAGTTAACGCTTTTTGAAGACACTAACATGATGATAATGAATTTAACAGTGATTGGTATGATTGTGCATTATTTATGCACAGCCTGTGCAACAGTGTTAGAGCACAAAAGTGATCTGGAAAGTACACTAGTTACACTTACTAGTAGAGTAGTATAATAGAATGAATAAAAAATTGAAACAATTTTCCTTAATGTGTGTATACTTTTTATTATGTAAATTTCGATGTATCTCTAGCGTACCACAGTTCGTTATTCATAATTAGTTATATATTTGAAATTTATGACAAATTTCATATTTCACTTCTCGTATTTTATTTCTATGTAGTGACTTTTCTTAAAACACATTGTACATCTGGTGATTATCATCGTAACATGTTTTACATTTGGTTTCAATTCTTTATAATCTTTTTTGGAAACAACTTCGATACCATGTACCGGCTCACGACATTTAAGTTGTTCCTCCAGTGTAATTGTGTGGTCATACCGCTAAAAAATCATACAGCGGTACGTGCCCGGTGTACGTGCATGATTGATGCCTTTACTTTAACCCTTTCACACCGGCTTTTGATATTCGATGGTACACATTATCCCAGTCGGTGCAAAAGGGTTAAACGGCATTGAACTTGGGTATCAACTCAAAAATGTGTCAAACGGCTAGTTTCCTTTGCCTTATTCTTTTCTATTCTATTCTATATTCTGTACTGACCGTTCAAATAGCATGAGAACTTTATCATTAATTGCCTCACTGGAAAATGCGTCCCTCCTAAAATAGTTTGATTTCAATTCTTGTTTCAGTGATGAACACCAATGAGAATGGCGAAGCGCGCTTGTACATTTATTTTCTCTCCGAAACTGAGATAATATTGTGGAGCTGCCAGTACACATTCCTCGGTTCCAGTCATAAGTGCAAATCGTGTTCCATTGTTAGCAAAAAACATAGAAATACTACTATTAACAGCACACATGCTCCAAACAAATAAAAGAACGTGATATAATTATTATACATGATATAATACATATATCCATCATGATATTCATGATGACTCTATGATACCAGCCTGAAATATCGATGTCTGACGCTGTTGGAAGATTTGTCGGTTCATGCGGTGCAGTGCAGAAGCCCTGTATCAGACGCCGGCTTTGTATTTCTCAACGTTCTGCTACCGATTTTCTTGAACTCGTTCACTCATTGATGATGTGTGTGCCTCATGAAACTCGAAATGTCCTTCATGACTCACTAGATTTATATATTATGTCCTCACTGATATTTTCAATCCAATTTAGATATATTTAATTTGTGCATGGGTCCACGGAGAGCCATTATATGTATTATACTTTTCAAAACGTTTTTCTACAGTCTGTTAATAATGAGTTTGTCAGTCTTATTATTCATGCAAAATGAGAAAAGAAGTTACAGCTCTGCAGTTTTTGGTGTTGTTTAACTTTTTTTGATTTTTTAGCTGCATGATAAAATGAAATATTAACGGGAATCTTATTTAAAAGAATGGGAAGATATGGTACTAAATAATTTGAACAATCCTTCAGTTTTTAGACTCTAATTACTTGATGGAATTGTGTCTTCAAAACTCACTCAGAAAATGAATATACTAGCTCATGTATTCGGTATTAACTCAATAAATTAGTCAAAATTACATTTATTCAATGTGTTTAACAGGCGCATTAACTGTATTCATTTAAGTCAAGATTATTTAAAGCCACATTTTTGTCCGCCATTATCAATAACACAAGAACAATGAGCTTTCCAAGACTAACTCTTTTGTTCTCCGTCAACATAATCCGTAGTTTTCATATGACCAATTAATCTTATTCAGAGCACGATGAAAGCTCACGTGTCACTAGTTTTGCTGGGGTATATCATGTTATTACAGAGTGAAATATAATTTTCCTGATACTATCAGCGCATTGAGGATCCATTTTTCTTTCTCGTGAAATTCGCATCACTTGGTTCCTTTTTATGTAGAAGCAATAACGAATTTTCAATCTTCTAATTATTCAAAAAAGCACACTAGACGGTGGTGCATGAACATTGTAAAGGACTATGCATTTTCATCTATAGCGTCTATGCATTTATTTATTCTATTGTTTGATAGTCTTTCTATTGTTTTACTGATGACAGATATTAGACTGATTGGTCGATAGTTTTTAGGCGTCTGTTTGCTTCTCTTTTTGAAAAAAGAGTGATTAAATGGGACTTGGGTATCAAAGCAGGAATGAGCCAAACGGCTCGATCCTATTGCCTTATTCTATTATATTTTTTCAGATGCTCTGTACGTTTTCTCCACACAAGAGGACTTAGCAACGGCTCTGGATCCTCTATGCATGGTGAGGAATGTGAAAAATCTCCCTCAAATCGACACATTTGACATGAAAACGGTCAGCTATGAAAATTATATGGCTTTTGCAGTTGCTTTAAATTCCACTAAATAACAATATGGAAAGCTCATTTTCCGTGCTCTACCGTTAATCTAGAAACAGGATTTTCTTTCAAAAATAATTTAGAGTAATTATTGTAACATGACTTCATTTTGTTTGTACACCACATGATGCTCTTTCATTTCAGTTAACATGGATTTTTTTCAAATAAAACAAGGGAGTACTCACATACAAGTTACTCTCGACGCAACCCAGGGTCCGCTAGCAACTTCTAGCGATATTTAGAGCTTTAAATTTGGGTTGATGCCAGTAGAAATAATCACTACGACTCCCATTTCTATACTGGCTGCCACCAAATTCTCAATGCGCAAGAATTTTTACTGACATATTCACGTGTAGGATGTGGTGAACATTAAGAGAATTTAAGAGAGGCATTGATAATTACTTTCATAGTGCTTATTGATTAAATTGAATGAAAATAAAATTTTCGTGGTGTTTCTAAAAAGAACACTTACCTGTGTAATCTGCCATTTCGGTGATACTAAGATGTACGAGTACAATAAAGTTAATTTAAACGAACTGTATCTGTTCTTTGAAATCCTTTAATGAATAAACTGGAGAAAATTCAGTCCAGAAGAAACGGGCTCTGGTTGTGAAGACCTGTCTTATATCAGTCGTACAAGTGGAGTTTAATAATTGTTGTTTTCAGCGGAACGTTTGTGTTGAAATTAAAATAATTTTTTTGGGTATGAGTATTTGAGAGCTAAAGCCTTAAAATGGAACTCAAAGAAGAAGATTTTAAAGTGAGTGCTTATACAAATTATTTGACGTCTTAGAATAATTATGCAGTGGCTAAGTCGAAGATATCCACAATACAATGCTTATAAATACATGCATACCAGTTCTGATTTCAGTTCAATAATTTTTCTTCGGTAATAGATATGGAGTATTGGGACGGACATACACAGATAGAGAGACAGATAGAAAGAGAGAGAGAAATAGAGAGAGAGAGAGAGAGAGAGAGAGAGAGACAGAGAGAGAAAGAGAGATAGATAGATAGAGAGAGAGAGAGATAGAGAGAGATGTAGTCACACACTGTCTATTATATATGTAGATACTTAGAATGTTTAAATCGATGCATCATAAGGAAATTTCTTCAGTTTAAACACAATCTATTGGTATGTGCAGCTAAATAACAAAAGCATGAAGAAATGTTTCTGTGCACTGTACGAAAATCGGGAACACACGAGCTCGAGGCTAGTGTACGTGTGACAGGTGTGCTGAGGTACACGTGGTTTAGACACTAGCATGACTGTACTTACACGTTGCAGTCTTGGTTCATACAAAATATTCCTAACTGAACACTTTCCTTACATGTAAATCTATTTTTTAATCTTGCTTTTGCTTAAATAATTTTATCATTTGGGTGTTTCCGCGTGTGCAATACCCAGCAATACCCAGCCATTTCAGTAAAATGGCATGAACTAGAATTATTTTAGTTGTCATCTCTAGCCTAACTTTCATGAGTAATGTTAGTTGGGTTATGCCTTACGTTTAACTGTCTTTTTATTCAATTGGTGTAGGTTTATATTAGAAAATTGAAAGAAAAAGCGTCACGAAGGGAGTTCGATTTTAAACCTGGTATTTAGGGTCAGAAAAAATATCAAACATAATATTATAATCTCTTCAAAGTTGTTTCTAATTCCTTGAAATTTAAACATTCAAAATACTAATAAATTCATGTCACTATCATGGATCGATATTTTCCATCATGAGTATGGCTTCGTCAAAATTGGTCCTCAAAATTACTCGTATGGTCGATGCTTTTAAATTCTTCAAGTTTGATTTTCGCATCTATGATACGTGGAAGCTATATTTTTAATGGATCTTGGCGATCCGAAATGTTATTTTGTTTGCATTTCCCGTTATTTATGATTAGCTTGCAGGTGCATTAAGACTATTTTGTCATCAAGTTGTACTGATTTCAACTAAACTGTTTCTCCAGTAAAGTGACGTTTACGTATTTATTGTACTCCAAATATGAATAGGTCAACAAATGGTTGATATGCTCTAGTAATTTAAATCTTGTGTGATAGCGGTTCTCATAACTAAAAATTAATTTGAAAGAGATCATTTGTAATCATAGTATATTATGAGAAAATGCGTGAAAATAGACTATGCACATTAATTTTTTCAGTAATAAAGCAAATTACAGTAACAAAATTTTCAAAGTCATATCTTAGTCTTTTTAAGTCGCTCCTGATATCGAACTCTCGATGTCATGTACTATGTTCCCGTCATTATTGTTCATCCACTCTATATTATCACTTGTTTATCATCAATACCACGGAATTTTTATTGTCGATAGTGTGTTTAAATTTGTCCATCGAGTGAAAAAGCGCTATTAAAAAATTCTGACATCAGAAGAGCGACACATCCAGCAACCTTAGAGTCTTTCTAGAGAATTATTTCTTATTCACGTCCAAGTTACGGTTGTCGATTGTTTTCTTTCTCAAGTCTTTTCATTTAGTTTCTCGTATCGTATTATAATTTTGCATGTACGTACGCATGTTCTGGTGTGCATACGAGCAGCTTAGAGAGCAGTGTAAGAGCGTGCAGAATACAGTGACAGCTGCACTAACCTCTGGAAGTGTAGCATGTGTGCCAACAGTAATCGCTACTGCGACTACTGTAATAGCAACAACAGTTATTGCTGCAACTGTTGTCATAACAGATGCGGCAAAAGCAATAGGTGCAGTGACAACCGACGTATGAATAGCAGAAAATGCCAAAGAAGCTGTAACAACAGCTGCAAGGGTAACAAGTTGAGTGACAAATGTATCCGTTTAATGACAAGAAATACTAACAGCAGTAGGTGAAGAGACAACTACAGCAGCATGTGTACCACAGCAGTAGGTCTAGAAACAACTGCAACAGCATGTGTACCACAGCAGTAGGTCTAGAAACAACTACAACAGCAGGTGTACCACAGCAGTAGGTCTAGAAACAACTGCAACAGCATGTGTACCACAGCAATAGGTCTAGAAACAACTACAACAGCATGTGTACCACAGCAGTAGGTGTAGAAACAACTACAACAGCTCATTACCACCTGTACTGCTAACAGTAGCAAGTCCATCGATAGTAAAATCACTCTAAAGTGCAGCCTTCGTTAGAAAGACAGCATGCACATCAAAAATAAGCGGAATGTGTGAAGTAGAATAGAATTAGGCTATAGGAACGAACCTTCTGGCCCATTCTTGGGTCGGATAATTACTTCGATAATTATTCGGTTGTATACCCAAGTCCCATGCCGTATTTCTAGCCGCGTCAACCATGTCGGCAACGGGATTCGAACCCGGGTCTCTCCGCTCGCAAGCAGATTCGCTCACCAGTCGACCAAGCTGGTGAAGTAGTCTCCATAAGCAACATATCTTAATAATCACATATGACAAAAACAGTTCGGAACTATAAACAAAATTTTTTATCCGAATAATACCGCTGCCTATTAATTACATTCCAGTTTTCGCTGCTGCATTTAGTAAATGAACAAGTTAACTCACGTGATGAAATTAATACTAAGCTGAAATTAATAATAATATAATTTTCAAAGGACACTGTATGTATAATGGTTTCTGAGAGCCAGAAATAATTTTCTCAGAATGTTCATCCAATGTGTAGATATCCTGTAAATCAGTTTTTTCTAAAATGTGCCCAAAATAATTTCATCGCAACTTTCTTCACATACGTAAACTCCCTGTAGATAAAGTCTTAGTAAAATATGACATAGTAGACAGCATGGTGTTTTCTCACCTTCCTTTCTTCAGGATGATTTCCGTATCTTGATGCTTACTTCATTTCTTCTAGCTTTTGACTTTGCCTTTAAGCTGTTAGCCTTCAGTTAAGGCCTTCTTTAATTTAACTACCTTCACTTCACTTATTTTCCCCTCGGTCAATAATACGTAGTGAGTCCTTCTTATGGCCATTACTTTTTTAATAAAATCAACCCACCATCTTTCCAGGCTGTTTTGATGATCCTTTGAGTTCTCCAAAGACACGTTTATTTTTTTTGTGAAATCAGTTTTTCGACCGAGCCCTTTTTTTGGACGACTTACATTTTTCCCTTTACAACGTTTATTCTTCACATGAAATCTCCGTAACTGTTTTCTAAATCTTGTCCGCTTAGTATGAGTTAATCAAACACGCAAACAGAAACCACCATCTGGCTTTCCTGAGCTATACTTGTGTGAGCTCTTTTTGACTTTCCCTCTTACTCTTAAACATAACTCTCTTCTGATGCCACAGTTCTAACGTTAGCAGCTGTTCCATGATGTTAGGCTAACATAGAGATGTTCTTCAACGTGATCATAAACCAAGTTTAATTATTTCGCGATTGTGAAATTTTACCCTTTCATGTTAATTACGATAAATTCGTGATTGATTTGCAAAAAATACCATGTTTTTTGGCGTTCATTTACCAAGAACAATTTCAAACTCCTCTTCTACAATCCACCCATGCAAGAACGACGCTTTAAAAAGAGTCTGAATATAGAACGAATAATTGCAGGTTTTCGTGTGTTGGTGAGTAGCGCCGGTCATGTTTCCTTATTACATTTTTATTTTCTCGTACTTCATTTCTTTTGGAGGAACAACTCAAGTTTTGCTACAGAATTAAATTAGAGTATTTCCCTTGCTCCAATATTTACAGGACATTAACCTTGTAGTGATGAGGCATCATTCCCTTATGTGGAGCTCGATGTAATTTTATTTTTAATCATTTTTACGTTAGGGCTATACAAATGTGAATTACTTTCATATTTAATCCTCTATACGTCAGGGTTATACTCGTGAATTAACTTCATATTTCATCCTTTGAACTTCAGGATTTTAATCCTCATGTGCCCTGTTATCAAAACGCACCCACAATAATTTATCGTGCCTCGGAGAGGTACTATTACATCTACGATCTTCACATAAACTGGGCGACTTGATAAAACCGAGCACCTGGATATAAACTTATCGCTCTACAAAATACAAATTTTTTGCAACAGCGTGTCCGTGAATAACTAGACCAACCAGTATTTTCGACCCCCACATGACGACACGTAGCCTTAGAATAATTGATGTCGAATCTACGGACAAGATCGACGATGTATGTCCGTAAGATTATGCATTTCAAATGATGTTCCCCTTAGTAACCGAGACGCAAGTGAGAAACAAGCCTCCGAATGAGATGCTCATTATTACAGGTCGAGGCAAACTTAATAGCAAGTTAGAGTATGTATGATAGAGCTGAAAATTCTCAGAGATATTTCTTCTTTTCAAATTGAAGTTTTCAGTCAAAACTAAACGCTGAAAGTTTCAAAGAAATCTAAGGGATATTCTAAAATGAAACCCTTTAGTTTGCATGAAAATGTGCACTTCTCATACAAACACATTATTTTTATTTTTTCTGTATTGAGATAGTTTCTTACTACGTCAACATCTGTTTCATGGAGTCAACGCCACGTGTAACAGTCCGTCATCAGTTCAAACATGACGCAGAAAATCCTCATTGCTGGGGGTAATTATACCCTTTGTTAAATACGGGGCTGCCAAATGAATGACGAGGAATTAAATACCGATTTAGAAGTGAGCTGTTCGCCTGTGATCATTCGTGCGTCTACTACCACTTAGTAAACAGTGAAGACCTGTGCCCGTGTGAAAGCTTTTTGTTAGTCAATACAGAATTTAAAGTTTCCCGACTTTCATCGTCACCAGGTGAGACCAAGTACTTGTTTAAACTTGCTGATGACTTCTTAAAGTATTTCAGATTCCTATGCATAAGTTACCGAATTCCTGCAAGTAATCTGTCGTGCTGGTAACCAAATTTTATTGCTATCTGTTTATTTCAAATCGTTTAAATCAGCTAGAAATAATCAGGAACCATCATCTTAAAATTAATTCAATTGGAAGTTGATAGTGCAATAACACAAAAAACTGTAAAAATTGCACATGATATGGCTGCGTTGAGTCTTTCATGATCTTTGTGCTCGTTTTCTTTAGTTATCAACTAACATTGTCACTGCAATGTCATCAATTCACGCGTAGGGAATGCAGAAATGCGCCTGAATTACCGACACAGAAAAACAAGGCCCATACAACTGAAGTTAATACCTTGAAAACAAAAGTGTCTCCTTTATTTCACATGCACGACGTAAGCTTGCGCTAAAACTAACTTTGGGTGAAGGGATAGTATTTTGAAGGGGATTGTCCTTCAGCGTACATTGGAGACTTCGCGCTCCTCAGGGAGATATAGAGGAGACACAATGCCACTACAGGAGTATTCTGACTTTCTCTGTCCTCGTTTGTGTGCAGTAGGGAATAAGCTCTTCTAAGTGGTGCTCTGAGAGACTGCAGAATCAGTAATGTTTATAACAGGAATCTGTACTGTGTTCAGTTGCGGAGCCTCGCCTGTTTTCTCTTGTTCTGCCTCTCTTGTAATGGACGTCGACATACCGTGTCGCCGACTTCATGCACAAGTGTTTTTGTTTCTGTTTTTTATTCTCATGTCATACTTCCGTCTTCGAGACGTTTTATGTCATGCAAGATATTGAAATTTCCTGTTCTTGTGATGCCACTTAAACTAAATTTCTGCATAGTTTTACTGAAATTATCACCGTGGGAGACATGAAACTGTGTTTCAATTCCAAATATGAAAATAAAAAGATTCCTTCTTTAAGATAGCCGAACATTTCTCCATGTATGTACAAATAACTAATGATGTACAGATTATATAGTTGTGTAAAGTAATTAGTTCGTAGTTATTGTTGAGAGTATTTGCACTGTGTAAATGGAAACCACTTAGACATTTCGGCTTCTTAAAGTACTAAAGATTATGTGTATACAAAACTGATTCGTATGCATATCAAACAATTGCAATGAACACTATATCAATCAATAGATTACAAAATAACTTGTGTACAAATAAAGAAGTTTTAGGCTGGGTTCAATATTTTATCGTGTCGCTGGATATGAGGACGATTAGGATGAACTTTTGCTGCAGTTGCGTCTAGATTAAATTTGAATTTTCACTCAACAAACACTATCAAAGTGTTGACGTTTACGCGTTTTACACGCTTCTACGGTGTACAATTATTTCGAGTGTAAATAATTTTTAGTTTAAACTTCGCTTATCTAGTACAAATTAGTTGCCATTTTGTCAATTGCCTAGGATAATCAGGATACCTACAAAAATATTTATTCTTTGTAAATTACAGGAACTCACTTCGTATTATTGGTCAAGGGGAAAATAAGTTAAATGAAGGTAGTTACATTAAAAAAGGCCTTAACTGAAGGCTAACAGCTTAAAGGTAAAGTCAAAAGCTAGAAGAAATGAAGTAAGCATCAAGATACGGAAATCATCTTGAAGAAAGGAAGATGAGAAAACATCACTTTGTCGACTATGTCATATTTTACTAAAACTTTATCTACAGGGAGTTTACGTATGTGAAGACAATTGCGATGGAATTATTTTGGTCACATTTGAATAAAAATGTATTGACAGTATATCTACACTTATAATGAACATCGTGATAAATCATTTCAGGCTCTCAGAAGCTAATATACATACACTGTCAATAGAAAATTGTATCAATATTAATTTCAGATTAGTATTAATTTCATCACGTGAGTTAACTTGTTTATTTACTAAATGCAGCAGAGAAAACTGGAATGTAATTAATAGGCAGCAGTATTATCCGGGAAAAATTTTTGTTTATAGCTTCGAACTGTTTTTGTCATATGTGATTATTAAGATATGTTGCTTATGGAGACTACTTCACACATTCCGCTCATTTTTGATGTGCATTCTGTCTTTTTATCGGAAGCCGCACAAAATGTGGACTTATTATCGATATACTTGTCACTGTATATATGCCAACAAGGAAAGATTTTCTTTTCAAGTCAACCGTATGATCTTAGAGGTCATTTTCTAGTTCCCATGACAACAAAATGTAGGATGATATTACTAATTAGAACTTCTGAATTGCAATAAAATACAATTGAATGTATATCTGATGTGGAAAATTTTCTACGGGGCTGATGAAGGTCAGTGTTTCTGAAACTTTTTCATTATTTCTTGCGTGGCTGTCTCTTTAGAACTTTTTAGATTGCTCTCGGACTCTTGTAGATTAATGACAATTATTGATCTACATTTATGAGGAAAATTTCACCAAGAAATAAAAATGAATAAATAAATTCTCGTAGATCTAAATTTCAACTGTTACCCCTTCACCGTCCTCCTGAACTGCTTCGTGGTCTTCAAAAGTAGTGCCACTCAAGTGGTGGCTTGCAGACCGGTGCTGGTCCGCAAGTCATAAAGTATCGGTACACGGCATAAAAAACTTCATTTCCAATAGAGTATACAGTACACATATATTGGGTTTTAAATCCTTAATGTTAACATCTTATGAATAGTGATGGTGCTTATCAATAAGATCTTCAGAGAAGTAGTGATGCTTCAAGCGAGATCCCCGTCCTCTGTGCTGCAACTTGAAGTCGAGGCTCGTAGGGGCGTGCCGATGAGCGTGGTTGAGGTGTGGTTTATGCTAAGCGTCGAAGCAGCTGTTGAACATGTTCTTTTAGCTGTCAATGGTCAGGCATAAATAAACCGTGACAGCTACGGGGTACGATCCCGGGCCTTCTGCATAGCAAGCGGGTACCCTCCCCAGTCTGCCACGCTGGGAGTATCAGCTGCCACTATTTTTTTCGTTATGAATAAATATTTCTAAGAAATATGAAACATATTTGAAAAAACTGCTGGTATGCCACATCAGATAGCTCGAGGAACACTGCCACAGAAGACCGCGGACTTCAGTTTGAGAACCAGTGCCTCAGATTGATGGCTGGTGTTACAGTTCTGGTATACTCTACGGCACGTGCACGGATAATTTCACTTTTACTCTGAAGAAGACGATATTAAATAACAAGAATTGTTTTACGCAATATTCTCTCTGAAGGTAAAATTTAATGATGTTCCCTAAATACATTTATGAAAAACTCATCTTTCAGATGTACTTGATGAAGGGATATAAAAATGGTTTGCTACTAAGTGGTACTAATAATTACAAAATAAGAAGGCTAGATATTCTATTTGTGACATTAGTCATTTTAAGGTATACCCAAATTATTTTTATCTGATAAAACTTCTATTACCTTCAAGAGAAGCTAACTTGCGATTTAAAATTTTCTTTTAATCTTCGCTGCGTAAATTTAGAAAAATTAACCCATATATGACCCTCCATAATGTTGTGTTATCAAGCACAAGAAAAGTGGAAAAAATATTATTAACGCCCATGCTATGTCGTTTTGAGGAATGTATTTGCTGAATTTCAATCAAAATTTGATTTTTTCTTTTTCATAAAAATTATTTTGGTAAAAATAAGAAATAATGAAACAATACTAAAAGTTATTTTATTTAATCAGGAGAGAAGATGAGGCTGATCATCCTAGTTCTGTGCCTGGCATCCGCAGCATCGGCTGCGTTTACTACTTTCTATTGGTGCGACTCAGGTGAACACTACACGGACCCTTTCGTGCTGACGCAGCAAGTCAGGCCTTTAGTGAGTATAATAAACGCTAAAATTTTGAATTTCGAATGATAACTCTTAAAACAGTCATTCTAAAATATATTTTTTGAACGTTAGTAATAATGGTCATTTTTATAACAACCATGTATTGGATATCCACCAAATGATCGAGGCTGTAAAGCAGACATCCTGTTGTGTAGGATACATTTATAAACAATCAGAGTCATCTAATAGAACTGGAGACTTAATATTTTCTAAGACGTCACACTCTTAGAACCCCAGAAACAGATTAGACTTAGAACATGCAGTGTCAATTCATTGCTTTATGACATATCTCTGCCCATGAACATTCACTACGATGCTCTGTTTTTGTTGGGTAGTTATAACAAAGATCCCTGGTGGGAATAAGGTTGCTGATAGAATCAGTAATTAAAATGAGATGTAGCGTAGCCGTTATTTTGTAGCATTTTATGGGTGCTGTGTTTTATGTAGACGTTTTGTTACGGTGCACAGTTTATGCTGAGTGAGGGCAACTGGTAAACCAACTGACGTGTAGAAATCAAATCATTAGAAGTAACCTAAACTTTCCTGACACTGTCGTTATTGGTGAAGTTACGTCAGGCGTAAAGTGTAAGCTTCCTCTATCATTGTATAAATTCTACGCATGTAAGTGTGCAACATGTATGTATTAAAAAATTGTAATATAGTATTGATTTTCTTAAATCTCAAACATGTTCATTTTCAGATGGTTATGAATTTTAGGATGTGTTAATAATTCTAAAGGCTCACAATGGTTCTGTTAATTATTCAGATAGTAAGATGATATCTCATTGTCCGGTTAGATATGAAAAAATTACCAAAAATCGGATAAATACGGCATACAGTATATTGTTGATCCACATGTGTTTACAAAATATTTAAGAAAGTCGTTTTACGTTTGAATACTGTGTTTAAATAGCGTGGTAACTAACCCATTATATGCAGATTTACCATCAATTTCGATGGCTGCATATCAATGAAGCGGCAGGAAAGTATAAGCTAAAAAACAATTCTTGGTTTAACTCCTCTCTAAACTTGAATGAGTTATGAAAGTTTCTAACTTTGATCTTCAGTACACGAAGGAGATGAGTCTCATCGGCATGGATTCAACGTTGGAACCTGACTTAAGTCTTAGTTGCCAAGTGATGCTGATAGCGGAAATGGCCAACGGCACCATCGTGCTGGCGATGTCTGCAGTCGACGCGTAAGTTTATCTTTATCACTTAACGTCCCAAACAATCTGACGACTGTGAACGCAAATAATATACCATGATACTTCAGAATATTTTACAAACACTAAATCATTTTTGGTATTCAAGTGAAGCAATTTTTGAAACTCGAAATTTTTTTATATTGCAATCGTCTTTCGTACGTCTCAGATGATTTCCTTCAACGTGAATAGAACAACAGAAAACTAAACGCTTTGGAGATGATAACTTGTACTTGTGTTGAGCAACGCAAACAAACAAAAAAAATATATCTATACATATGTATATATATATCGTGTTTTAAAGATGCATCTTTATGTACGTCTACTGTATATCACTACTTATTTCTCTTGTAATGTTAAAAATTATTTTTCAGGCTGTCTGCATTAAAAATACAAATGCATAAAATGAAATAGTGAAATTCAATAATTAATTAATGACCCTAACTCGTGAAAAATTGATTTTTTAATTACTAAATGTACAAAACAACATACAGAACTTCACTTCATATTTTCTTGCCATTTCATCCCTGATTTTGAACTTGTTAAATTAATTTATACAAATACCTACAACGGCATTCAAGTGTGAGAATGTCCCCTGAAGTACCCGAACAACTAAGGAAAAATTCAGCTGTGCTGGTCAACTTTAGTTTAATCCCTTCGAGGCTCCTAAGGCAGCACACGTCCCACAAACATTTCCCAGAAGCCTAGCTGTATTTGCCTTTGAAACGCATTCCTATAAATCAAAACCGACATTTATGCGTACAACAATTAGCATATCATCACTTCCACTAGAATATTTTCGTATCAAATTCATTTAAAATACATCTACTGGAGTCAAAAATCTTATTTTTCATGTCTAAATTACGCATATGCCGACTCGAAAAGGTTCAGTTATTCTAAGATTGGCTAATGAGTCTCATTGTTTTGCCGCTCTGCTTTACGAACAGCAGTCGATGAGTGGTGTCCACTGTTCCAGCACACACGCTTGTGTTCCTACCTTGATCCATTCTTTGAGGGCCGAGCGAAATAGCCGTTGTAATTAATCTTCGTATTAGAATGGAGGAAAAATCGTTAGGATAAATTGACGTGTATCCGTCACTAATTTGCTCGTAACTCGAAATTTATTCTTTGAGAGCTTGTTTACTAATTTATGCGCAACTTGTCTCATTTCAGAGATGGCAATGGAGTACGGTACCTTGGCAACCTGACGATGCAAAACGACAACAAGTACATGACGATTGCGCCATTGGGTGACGATTTCGTGGGGCCATTCGAAGATTTTCCTGACGGAGGTAAGTTTGTGTTACAGCAACGCCAAACGCGTTTGAAAAAACCTTGCACTTTTACCTTAGAAGTAAATGCAACTCTTGAAAAATTATAAAATCATCGTAGTAATAATATCGCTGTATTTAGAATAACTGTTATCGTAACAGATTTTGCATTGCATTACTCCTTTCCTAACATACTCGTATTTTACAATTAGTTTTGATTATTTGCAATCACAGTGAAGGAACGATTCAGATGTTATGTAGTGCCACACGACATCTAAGTTGTTCCTAAAGTGTGAGTGTGTAGCTATACCGCCACAAACACGTATTTCATTGATCGTTTAAGTAGGATGAAGATTTTGTTAATAATTGGTTGTCAGCAGAAAATTTGCTTTTAGCAAATCTGATTTCGATCCTTGTTTCAGTGTTCAACGTGAAAGAAAATGATGAAACGCGCTTTTACTTATCCTATCTGTCCGACACGGAGGTAGTAATAAGAACCTGTCGGAAAACTCTCTTCGGCTCCAATCGTAAGTGGATATCGTGCTAGTTTGTTACGAGAAAGACAGAAGTAAGAACAGAAATGCTACTGCTGACAGTGCTCAACCTCCTAACAAATAGCGGAATGAAAACTAAAGTTGAACCCTAACGACAAATGTTAAACTAAGAGGCAATGACTGTTGACACAAAAAATTATAACGAGCGAGCTGCAATAATACCAGTGTCTTTAAAATAAATATCACTCTGTAAAGCGATGATCTTTTCGATGCAAAACTTAATGAGACTGACTCAAGGAAAGAGAATATCAGCCCGTGGATTCAAGGTCAACGAAATGAATGAGACAAATGATGTTTATTCAGATGGTTGAGTAGACCAATTATCTGTGCCCATTTAATTCATGATTGTATAAGACCTCATTTTAACTCAAAGACAGTAAAAAACAATACGATTTAGAAGACCAATTTTTTGATACTCCATCCAGATCATTTTTAGTTCTCATAAAACTCCTTTATTTTATTCCGCGCATGATGAAGGTGCAGGTACTAATAGTTTTACTGGAGTATACGAAGCATCGTTATAACAATGAAAGATACATAATTCTCCTGCTAATGCCTAACATGATGGTTGCACTTTTCTTCTTCGTGAAACTTGCTTCACTTCTTTTTATTCAAAAAAAGTGAAAATGCTCAAAATTCTGATTATTCAACAAAAAAGTTAGACTGCCGTGTATAAATATTGTAAAGAACTATGCATCTTTATCTTTTTCAGATGCTCTGTACGTTTTTTCCACGCAAGCAGACTTGGTAACGACTTTGGATTCGGAATGCATGAAGGAGAGTGTGAACAATCTCCGTCAGATCGACTTGTTTGACATGAAAATAGTCAGCAAGGAAGATCACATGGCTTGTCAAAATCCCTAATTGCCACTAAACATCAGGATGGAAAACTCATTCTCCGTTCTCTAAACTAAATCGAGAAATAGAACTTCACTCTTCAGAATTATTTCAATTAATTAGGGACATACGACTTCATCTTTTTTCTACATCACGAAGCAATTTTTCATATGAGTTACCACGAAAATCGTGTTTTTTAAGTAAAACAAGTGAGTAGTCGTAGACAGGTGGTCATCTGTACACACTCACCAGAGACCGTTAGCGTGTTATGATATTTAGAGCTCTAAATCTGCTTAGAGTTGGGTAGAAAACTTGAAGAGGAAATTTTCTATTTCGTAGTGGCTGCTGCCACCAAATTTCAATTCGTAATTTTTTCTTCAAGATATTTGCTCATATCGTGTGATAAACATTTAGTGGAAGACAGGGAAGTATTGATATGAATTTTTACATTGCTTTATAATGTGACCTACGTAAACCTTATTAGACAAATATTTAGGAATTTTCCTAACTGTATTTCTAAAAAGAAACATTTGCACTCGTGATCTTCAATTTTGTCGCTACTAAAATGTTCAATAAAGCGGGGCTTAATAAATTGTTTCCGTACCTTAATATCCTTCAATGAATTAGCGCGTAAATATTTTGGAAAAATTGAACAAAATTTATCTACGTAGAGTAATGTTCTGATTAGTCTGATGTGAGCGTTTATACAAGCTACTTGCTGTCTTAGAATTATCATGCAGAAACACGGAGTAGGAGATCAGTAGTTCAGAAAATTCATAGATTGTGCAGGATTGATCAAAGAACAACCACCACTGCTCTATGACAGTCATGAACAATACAGACACATTGTATTTACAATTAAACTGATATATAATAGAGAAGCCTGTGTTTGAGCCAACGGAAAGAAAAAATCGTATATTAGAAAAAGTAAGAAAAACAATGTATTTCCTATGATTTTGATACATGAAGTATTTTACAACATTAGTTCGTAAATTTCTTATTATGCAATACATGAACATTAGATATCTCATGTATAATTGGTAGCGAAATAGTGAATCCAACTGTTGAACCGTTAAAGAAAAGTTTAGAAATGAAAGACCGTTAAACTTTAAATAATCGTTTAATTTGAAACGAGTTCCATGGAGCATAATATTTCAATTTGAGTGTTCAAGAATGAGGAATTATACATGTAGGAATCTTGGAATTAAGTAAGCGAATCAGGGTGAGTCGATATCTGAAAGCTAGCCGATTACTCAGCGTGAAATGATGAAAATCCAAAAAATTATTTTATTATTGTATTTAACTGGAAGCTCCAGCGTGTTTATTAGATTTCCTACAACTTGTGTTAACTAAACTAACTTTAACTAGTGTTAACTTGAATTTTAATAAATCTTAAAGCTACACAGCAGAGAAAATCAATAAAATGAGTACAGAAAGTTGAACATGTCATGAATTATCAAGAATAGAGAAATACCGATAGATCCAGAGTAGAGTTATAGTAAATTGAAAGTGGTTTCACATTTGCTTATTGTCACAAAGCATAGATGAACATTGGCACATGAGCTCCATGAGTTCATCATAAAAAACAGGCTCAATTAAAAATTAATGAACCCGTAAACAAGCCCAGAACTGACATAGAATATTTTCAATCGGGCTGATTAGTACAATATGATAGAAAATGGAGTGTTGAATGCCTAATAACGAAAAAATTAGTTGGTATGTATAGTACAGATGTAATGTAAAGGCAATGCCAAGGGCTGAACCACTGAGCAGAGTTCAAAAATCGAAATACGATAAAACCTGAAAACAGGAACATCTTATTTTCCGCTTCAGGTTACACACAACACATGTCACAATTCGTGTTTTCAACGATGAAGCTGGAATCTTTAAATTTAGCATGAGAGTCAGGAGGTAACGTAGAGTTACAATTTCTGTATTAACTATGAATGTTTACAAGCGTTTTAAAGCGGAATTGTAACTAGAAGTTTCGAATTACCTACAATCTGCTTCTATTTTTTTAAGCTTCTGAAATTTTCTGAATAGCCAAGCATGAAAAGAAAGAAAAGAGTTCTCCTCTATGAAGATAGATGAAATTTGCACCTGCTAAGGGGTTTCAAATGTCCAGTCATTAAAGTCTTCACCGTAAAAGATGTTTATATTTTTATTAAACTACGAAATTGAACACAAATAAATACGAGAAAGACGGTAACAAGATAATTGTCCCAGCAAGCGTAGATTACAAACAATTCAGGACTGGAATGCAACGAGAGAATAATATCCTTTTATTGAGACAATAACCTAAACGATCTTTCAGTCTTGGTAGCCTTTCCGGTTCCTCAGAATTATTGCACATTAAAAGAACACTCTAGCCCGAACAGCAACTTTCCAAACAACACTTACGTGGAACTTACTAGTAAGTAGGGCAAAGAACGTTGTTCCTGTTGCTTTCGGAGATCAGGTACTTTTGGCCAGAGCCATGTTCAGCTGAAGAGAGATTAATGGTTTTCAAGTTGGTTGGTAAGCAGAAATTAGCTATAGAAAAAAAGTGACGCTTCAGAGGTAGGCAGGTTGTTCAGTGACGTGAATACTGAGATAAGTTTTTCTTGATATTGCACTATTTCCTATTAATCTGGAACTGCGTTTTGCAACTAGTAGGTATACTGCATGTGCGATATAATCCAGCTTGTCACGAAAGACGCTCATCGTAGGACATAAAGGGACAAAAATCGATGAAAGGGATTGGAACTCCCAGATTTTATAACTTTTTCGTGACCACTTCAGAAATAGTGTATAAGATTACTAAGAAAAATGACATGTGGAACTTTCGATTTTTCTCCTTTTTCTTCGCGCCTTTTTTCTCTTTGAATGTCATTTTGTAAGAGGAGTGAAATTTCATAAGCTGTGAGACATTTGTTACTTTTTCTCCGAAAGTCTTCAACTACTGTTCAAACTAGAAAATTTATGTAGATATCACAACATTGTTGATCAAAACACGAAAAACCCTCAAAGAACTACGTTTTGGAAGTAGGAAGCATCAGTCCTGGGTCACAAAGAAAGCACAAGTAATCGTATGAAGCAGAGCTGAGTGTGCGCTGGACAGGAATCAAGTGTTCTGAAGTGTAACGGTTGTTGGGATGCCAGTATTTACATGAAACAACTTTTGCAACATGTGCATAATGAGAATTCCGCCATTTGAGCTTTTTAGCTAATGTCAGCTGGAACCAAAATGAGCTTGAACCAAAATTTTCTAATTGTATTTTGCATCCTTTATTTATTTACTCTACCCTTCCCTAAAAATTCTTCCTACGACTGTATTTTTTCAGACTTAATTCTTCTACTAGTTTTTCCCTTAATTTTGTAAAAATCCGTAACGTTCTTTATGGTACAATAACTTTTTTATCGATCATGACAAAATAAACTTGGTGTTCACAAATAAATGTAGATATAATTTTTGAGTAAGTAAACGTTTATTATGACTAGTAAACTTCATACATAATGGAACATCACGTTAGTATCATGGCTAGCGTCAGTCGTACATCACGTGACACACGAACACATACTCACCTAAGACCGGACGCTCGCTCAGCCTACCTGTACTCGAACGATCAAATAATAATTTCAAATACTGTAATTTGAAAAGTTGCTATCCCATACTATAACTGTAATGTGTAAAAGTTGTAGTTTAGAAATTGTAATTTACAAAAATGCAATTCGTTAAATTGTAATTTGTAATTCTGTAATTCATCAAATGTATTTTGTAAAATTCTCCCATAAAATTTAAAAAACGAAATTTATAATCGTAAGTAGTTTCGTTGAGTAGGTCAATCATTACTCCTGAGCAATCCAGACAAATTTAATTTTAAAAGAACATATAACTGAAAACATAACATAAATGTTTGATAAACAACCTAGAAAAGCAGAAGGGAACACATTACATTTTTAAGAAAATTACTGAGACCCATGCATTTTACTATTATTTTTGTTTTTAGCATTGTAATCAATGAAGCATAAACTAAATTAACAACAAACATATAAAAATGTTACATTCTGAACTTTGTTAACTTTTACTTCATTTTATGAATTTCTAAGTACTTAATTGCTTCTACGGATGCGCAGTACGAATGAGTTTGGTTCGTAAAAACGAAGGAATTTATTTATATATCCTTTCCCTGACCAAATAAATAAATCTGAATCATACGATATCACGAGCAAAACCATAAACTTACAGTAAGAGAATTCGGAAATTTAATCAAATGACTGTAGTGCAAGTGATTTCCAAGATAAAAATCTGATCGGTACTGAAGTTATTATCATTAAACTCCAGATCAAACTTACCCGATTAAAATGATCTCGAACATAAAGAGCAATATGATTTTACGAATAAAGTTCATATCAAAACTTATACAAAATATATTCAATCTAATAATCGTTAGTGTCAATTCTAAAATGACAAAAAATTTGCTTTTATTTAATTTGTTGTAGGTAACTCGACCGTCATTTCAATCGGTTCTTAAATAAAAGTAATAATACAACCCAAGAATTTCATAAGAACTTGTAAAATGCTTTGTATCATATACCGACTTTGTTAAGTGAAAGTTGACATAGTTCAAAGAGCAGAAAGAAAATCCTCGTACTAAAAATTGTGAGGAATATATGAACTGTAGACAAAAATTAATAAGTGATCCGAACAATTTTCGCTTTTACACATAATTGTAGTCATGGAACACTTCATAAGATTTAAAATTGATTCGTTATTCAAGTTATTATTTTTCTCTTAGTGTTGCATTAACTGAAATCAGAATATAAATCCTTGATGAAAGAGTGAAGCAAATACAAAAGCATATTTGCAATGTTATCTACGAATAAATAATGGAAATAATGAGCATAGTACACGCAACCAGTATTCACAAGGAGCTGAGGCTCCCACCAGAAATCATTTACTCGTCAACCTCGGGTTTGTGAACATCAATATCTTCCTGACTGATATCATTTTCCACTTAACGTCAGAGTTCGAAGTTCTTGAGATTGCAGTGTTTGCAAGTAAGACTTGGCTGCCGAGTGGTTTTGTAGTCTTAGTTACGTTCAAGACAACGGGTTTCTCGGGTGCAAGCTTCCCAGTAAAATTCTAACTGTACAACAGGACTAGGTTTTAATGCAATGTTTCTAAGAACCACTAAGTACTTTATAAACTTTTAAGAATTTTTTTCGTATTGTGTTTTAAAAATGATAAGCTCCTTTGTGGGTTCCGTGTGTTGTACTGTGCTGCAATTTCTGTCACGTATTCACGGTGCACGCGTATTTTAAAACAGCCTGTGTGTGTCTATTTGTTTCCAGAGTTCAGAAAAACATCGGAGGGGCTATATCTTGAATGCACTTTGTATTAATTTCATTCAACTAATAATTAACTCAATGGAATTAGCATGTTTTTAAAGATAATATATAAAATAAATAATTTGATACAGAAAATATAAAAAATATTCATTCGTTTTCACGTATCCACGTGAAGCAAAGTTGGATTTGTGCTTCTGCGATAGTTGTGTTTGCATACTAAAAGTTATATGGAAATTTGGCACGCAGACAAGAAAGGGAATGCAATCTCAATCCTAACCCAACTCGGAAAAATGTATTCTGGTCTCTGGTTATTAGAACCTGGCTACCTTCAAATCAAGCTCTGAATATCATAAACGCGATATTTGTTTAGTGAAAATATGAACTTTACTGTCGTAATTATGATCGATGAAGAACTGAATAAAAATATAAAGTAAATTTACTTTACGTTGAACATGTTTGGTTATATTTCGCTAAAGATTCACGATGATATATTTCACAAGATTCTACTGCGTAGCAAAGCAGTAGAATCTCACGTGGAAGCAATAGTTACTGGTTACATTTTATTGACTGCTGATGCTAATTCGTCCTGGTTATTGTTTTCGATATTTAATCTTTTCGTCATGGTGTTTTGGAGGTGATGCGCCCCATCTATTTCTTCTATGACCTGAAACTAGAAAGGAATTCATGAAGTGTAAAAACACATATGATTGAAATGCAATTGATTTATTTTATTCCATCAGAGTGAAACAGTTAGCTCGGTGCTTTGAATTGTGAAAAAATGTCACGAAGCATAGGAAACAATTAAAATTATATTAAGGAATATGGTTTTTCCTCATATCTGAGATGTTTTCCGCAAGGTTAACAAATTTAAATATACACCTCTCACGGAACTCTTTTTTTCTTGAATGCAAAAAATTCTGAGGTTTCAATTCCTGCTCATCATCACTATGCATTACTTCGTTACGTGTGACGTAATCGACAGACACAAAAAAATAAAGAAACCAGCATAAGACAAACGAGGAAAATGTGGAGGATGAGGGATCTGCTCTCAGTCAAAGTCATTAACTTTCGATAAGAGTTATTACTTCACCGACCTGTAATAAGGTACCTCGTCTATGATTAATTGCGCAACTGGTTATTTTATTCAACTTTACTCGTGTTTATAATAAGTTTAAGTAAATTTCAGTGGAGTGCTGTCTTTATTGTACTACATATCGTAGGAGTTTTTATCCACTTCGGTCTCAATACATAATGAATTAATGTTTGATCACAACTAGTTGATTATTGCTAGTATAAAATTGCCACATTCGTTCGTTCCACGGTAGTTGCTCAAGCACTCCCTGAAACCTACTATGCATACATGAACTTTTATTAGAAATTCAAGTTGATATTGGATTCTAAATAATAAGCTGAATTTTGAAGAGTTAATTTAGAAGTTATTTATGATGCTTGTCTATTTTCAGTCAAAGATTGCACCCTAACATTTTTCCGCTTAACTTCTAGAATTCATCTTCAAAAGTGAAGTTTCCATTTCCTCTCAAACTATTCCGTGGGATCTAACGTGCTCGAGAATAATAATTCATACGACTTGGGAATACAAACATGTTAGTCTGTTTTTTGCATTGTGATGGGAAACAATTCTTCGTTCAAAATCAGAGACTCTCAAAACTTATGTCATCTGTTGGACAGGTTTTCTTCGATTGTCGGACAACGCAATGAGATTTTTTGTCAGCACCCTTTGTCTCCTGCCTGCCTGCGCCATCGCCAAGTGGACCTTGCTACAGTTCTGTGATAATGGGTGGCACGATGTAGATCCATACATGTTTACAGAACCTGGCAAGAATATGGTGAGAATTCAGTTTCTAACATCTTAGCTGTGGTTCTGTGATGAAGGGTGGCAGGATGTAGATCCATACATGTTTACAGAACCTGGCAAGAATATGGTGAGAATTCTGTTTCTAACATCTTAGCTGTGGTTCTGTGATGAAGGGTGACAGGATGTAGATCCCTACAGGTTCACAGAACTTGGCAAGAATATGGTGAAAGTCTTGATTCTGAAAACTTGGATTAGAAGGTTCAAAATACGGAGAATTTTAGTGTTTTTCGGTTTATGCTATAGCTGATTTTTCTCAAAAATTACGGTAAGCTCCTGATCTGTTTATATTCTTCAGAGCTGCAATATGAAAATGGTATTTTATGTGGGATTTTATCAATAATTAAATTTATAAAAACATTTCGTAGACCCTAAAATTTGTAGTGAAGCATCGTAATGCTTTGGCAGTAAAAGGAGTTTATGGGGAATATTTAGTGAGTTTCCAGCTATAATGGAAGCGATATTAGTCTGGTGAGGTTAGAAAAGCTATCGTTTTAGGACCGTAATCCCGAATGGTTGTATTGTGGTGTTGTACATAAGCACTGATTGTCGTGTTTTTTTCATGAGGTATGCAGTGCACAAGTACGGACGTACAGCATTCAAAATCTAGACCATTATGTTATTTTCCAGCAAATCCCACTCGGGACTATGAAAGCCGCTATTCGTTCTCAGTTTTAGATTAAAAACATTGATCAAAGCTTCATTTGTAGTTTAAAACCTGTTTCGATTTACGTATATGCAGAAACATGCCTCAAATGATCAAAAGTATTGATCAGCGTTTATATACAGTTAATAATAAAATTGTTAGTTGTTATTTCGTTTTACTTAATTTAGCTGTGATTTTGTAATTTTCAATTATTTTCCTTGTAGTTTCGTTTCTTCTAATCCGTTTCATGAACATACTGATATAATTAATGTGAGGTATCTTGAGAGGTTTATCTTTCAATAACTACTTCTTTATGGTAATGTGTAAACAGGTGAAAAATGCTTAGAGTTGACCAACCTAGTATTGTTAATTTACATTTCTGCACTTAATCCGCTATAATTTGTAAACATTTGCTATTGAACTGATATGTTTCTTTTTTCAATTGTTCTTTTTCAGAGGTTCAACGGAAAACTCATTGGCATGCACTCTCCTTGGGACATCGATCGTAAACTTACCTGTCAAAAGTTTGTGAGTCAGAAAACATCTGATGGTTTGCGGACGGTAAAATTCGAAGGAAAAGACGAGTAAGTCAACACTTATTTGTTCTCCTTCGTGTGTACAAGATAAGAAAAAGAATTTATTGTGAACCAAGATTCTCTCTTACGAGATTGCTCTGGAACAACAGCGCAAAGCTTACTTTCAAGAAATAAATGGAATATGCTGGGAAGGAGGCAATGGCTTTCTCTAGCTATAATGATAGTTGAAAAATCAAACTAAATTGGTGCTTCTCAACTAGTATAGCTTCAGGGGTTACAACTGCACGAGTCACCTTGCCAATATAGTGAAGACTAGAAATTAAAAATTGTTAATGACTTCGGTGACTGAGCGTGGATGCTCCAGCATTTATATAGCTCTGTGTTGTACATACATACATAACTCCGTGTTATGCGACAAGTTATGTTATATCGCAATTAGCATTACACAAGTGATTGTCACTGCCGAGATCCCTCAAAATAACTTGACAGGCTGGAAGCCAACGTATGATAATACGAATTCATATTTTTGAAAATGATTGTGTAATTCGAATTGCGCAATCCTTCCTACAACACTTAAGATACAGTCGGTAAAGTTCTCAAAACGCACAATTTACTTATATTGTTATGCATTTAATCGAATCTGTTTTTATTTCAGGAATGACGTACCTTTTTTGTACATGGGAAACGCGACGAGCATGAATTACAATTCCTATCTGAACATCAGGCCATGGAAGGAGGAGGGCGTTCTGCAGTTTCCCAAAGGAAGTTAGTTTTTACATATATTCAGTGTTGTTTCATGATGAAGTTCAATGAGTTTGTTCAAAACCTGGTCTGCGAAAATGATCAATTTTTACTCTATGTATATATTGGTTCAATAATGATACGGAAGAAACTTATGTTCTAAGTTTATACACCTTACTTATGTTGAAGTCTGGTATTTTTATCGTATATGCTAGGTCCTTTCCATAAATATTCTAAGAGGTTGTAACACTTGCCCATGATTGAATCCCCGTAAACTGTACAGTTGTACTTATTTAGTCAAAATAAGATTTAAAATTAGTATTTAGAAGACTTAGTTTATGATGAGTATAATGCGTGCTGGTATATAAAACTATTTTCAAAAATCTCATCGCATTCAAAAAATTAACTCCGGCAAATTGAAATACATACTTTTGATCAACTCTCAAATGAAATGAAATGGTTAATCATAAGAGAAATAAGTATGAAGAATATTTTAATTGATATATTTTTCCCAAGGTAAATTAGGTCTCAGGAATATTTTTTTAATTTCAAATTTTGCGTTGTACTTGAACTGGTAGTACTGCTGTGTGCACGTCAACTCAATGATCTTAGATGTGAAAAACCTATCAATTTCATAATGTTAAAAGAACACTGATAGTTAATTTTCTATTATTCAAAGTTAAATTACATTTCAAGTGGTAAGTGCTAGCGGGTGTGTTCAGGAAAGTGAATGTTGAGGCATCTATTAAACCGAGGTTGTTTTCTGAGCCGGTAGCTCGGCACGAGTAGCAGGGGTCTAGTGAACTTTAATGAATGAAGTGCTCAAGGATAAATTTTTTAGTAATTTTACTTTTCAGTGATACGAGTATTTTACACTTGGTGCCAGCATCACGTCAACTCTACAACATTAACTGTAGTGCCTCGGAAAATTTACCCGTGATTAAGTCCAGCATAGTTAAAGATATATTTTTCGCTAAGACCATACAACGCATGGTGACTCCCAAACACTAACAACATCGAGTTTGTGACTCTCAAGTTTTTCATGAATGGTAAGAAATATGAGAACCTATTGTAATTATTCAGCCCAACTTCGAAAGCATGCACTTCTAATATGAACTGTAGATTCCTTGTGCAAAGTTCCTTTGGCTAGTACTTCATTCTCAAGCTAATAACATTTATTCTTTCACTTTACACATGTCTGTCATTTCTATTCAGTCCCTGCGCTGTGAATTTTAGTGAACAAGAGTATTTTTTTTTTCGAGCTAATTGCAAAAACTAACAACTTGTTTTTGATATTCTTTTAAAATAGTGCAACAGACTATCGAATTGTATTTCGCTGTCTTTGTCAAGATTCTAATTAGCAATGATGCTCTACAGTTATGAATGCTCGCGATGACGGCACCATGCGCATGTACTTCACGTACGTCTCGGCAAGGGAATTCGTTATCAAGACCTGCAGTGACACCACGTTCGGTTCATACAGTGAGTAGAACATTGCAATTCCTTATAGCCGTCCTGTTACCGAATTGTACATTACTAATGAAAGTACGAAAGGAAATACAAATATGGTGTCTATTAGTTTTTCTGTGTCAACAGCGTCCTAGAGAAATGAGTTATGAGCTCGAATTTAAGAGAGCTGGAGTTGTGTGTTTGTTCCCTTTGTGTGCAATGTGTTTTAGTGGATGAAGCGACATTCTCACATTATGATAATGATAGTGTGATAATATACCTTGAAAACCTCCCCCATATGATGGCATGAGAGTAACCGAAATCGAAGTAACATTTAAACCTAACTCAGAAACACTGACCCACAGTGTAAAATTCAGGCTCCTTTTCGAGTGAGGTATGGCTTAGGGTGCTGGGTCATCATAGTAATTATCCCATTGCACTTTTTAAACGCAGCATCACAAGAAAATTCAGTTCCCGTCACGACTGCAATAAATGGTAACTGGTTTAGACTCACTCTCCATTTCCGTTCATTTCGCTTGTACATGCGACCTGCGAATTCCCAGACAAATCACAAACAGACGATATAGAAGACATTATACTATTAACGTTAATGAATCAAATTGTGGCATTCCTAGGCAGATGCATTGCAAAGAGGTTTTCTGAATTTCTTACATTAATGTCTCACATCTTACTTCTGCAGAGGCTCTCTACGTGTTCTCGGAAAACGAAGAAGTGTTGTCTTCTGATCTGGACAGCAAATGCATGGCTGAATCTGTCGCACGTCTGCCAGGTAGTGATGGCCTCGACATTGAAATGAAATCTCAAGAAGATTTTTATAAATGCACGTGATTATTATCACAACATTGCGGTGAGAACAAAGAAATGTTACACAATCACTAAGTTTGTTACACTAAGATGGAAACGCTACCATTACTAGCGCTAACACTAACTGCCACTAACATGGAAAACGCTACCACTACTATCACCAATTTATAAATTTCTTGCACGTGTGTTATGTAAATATTGTTTGAAAATGAGCACACTTTCAGTAGATGAGGATCGACAATGGAAAAATATAAAGTACTATTTGGCTTGCCAGCACCTCAGCCTTCCAGTCCCCAAACAAATTCTCTCAATTAATTTGAGGCAGTAACAATAATTGATATGAAATGCAACACATACAATTAAAAATATTTTCAATCAGTTCACCTAATGTACGTAATAAATGTACTTCATTTTTTCTTTGTATTTTCCAGTATTCAAGTACCTAACATGTGGTACGATGTTATTTTTCATAGCAAACAATAGGAGTCGGTTGTTTTACCAAGATTTCCTTCCCTTTCAACATGTGAAGTGAAGGCAGCATGCAAACTTTTTCTCAGTACCTCATGAACTGCTGTGAAAATACTTTAAATAATGAGCACTATACTGAAACTTATAGAACAGTTTGTTTCCCTTATTATACTCGTAAAAAATATTCAATAACACCACCCACTTGTTTATTGAGACTAAAAAGGTAGATAGAAAATGCACGAACTAGAGCTATATATATATTTGCTGTATGTATAGTACCACTTTATAAATTATAAAAATCGTTTTTGAAACCATTGACTTTGTCAGGGCATTTTGGGTTATATACATGATAGTTGAAATATATAGTTCTAACGTAAATTTACAATTGTATTTTTTGCACCATTCGGAATGAGCTCGACCAACCTTAATTGGAACATAAATTTCGAAAGTTAACTGAATGTGCGTTACGTAATCTAAATTCAGGAAGCATATTGAACTTTGCTTTAAATGAACTTCAATAAAAATATAGTTCAAATTGTTCTTGCAACTTGAAAAAATGGCACCGAAGGAATGAATAAATTTACACGACACAGAAAAGTTGAGTAATAACAATGATAATATAAACTCGTTTCTTTTTCCCGTGTCACAAGCAGCGTGCATGGACGGGATCTGCATAAATAGCGAAACAGAAAATTTTAAAACAACACCTGAGTGAGCTGCTCACAACACCGCAGTAACCACGAGCTACTGAATTTGCAGATGTTCTTAGTTCCAGAATCATATTTTCACTCTGTACAAAATTGCATTTCATAGCAAAAACGAAAAATTTTACTCTCTGAAAGACCACTGTGACGAGGGCGTTTAACCCATTAATGCGAACTAGCAAGTTAACTTGCCACATCATAAACGTTATATATTTTCAATACAATATCGAAAAAAGCATAGTAGGATGCTGTAACTTGTTTAGAATACGTTCAGTACGTGCTTCGTTGCGGTTACATTCCATTTCTAATAATAACCTTCACAGTATTGAAATTATGTAACTTTTTTGGTTTGGCAAGTTGACTTGGTAGTCGGCATTGATGGGTTTAAACTAGACTCTTGGTATGTATCAACCCGAACAGATTATTTATAATGATTATTGAGGACTATAATTAATACTATTAACTTCCACCATGCCTACGACAGTGCAAAGTCATCACCTGTTCTCATGGGTAATTTGCTTCTGCGCTTGTTCGTGGAGCTTAGAAATTACATCTGTATATAATGCAGTTTTTCATTTCAAAAAGAGTTGATAAGTTGGACTGTCGAATCGAAAAATGTAAAAATAAGAAATGAATCCACATTTGACAATGAAATAAACAAAGAATATTTCTCAACAATGGTTTGTTACAACAATTAGGAAAATGTCTACATTGCATGCAGGCGGATATACATGACAAAACTGAGTCAATGATTTCTCCAGAGCTATCATTAAGGCCATTCATCACGTAAAACAGTCCCGTGTAAATGTCACCGAAGAACGATGGTTAAAATGAATCCCTCAAAAAATATAACCGAACATGATATAAGGCGAACGATTTGAATTACTGTAGAGCAAGATACGGGGGTCATGTGCTTTGTTCAAAAACCCAGGCTGTACCGCCTGAGTGGGGCCATCTTGTCCAGCTTCTCGAGTAGCTGATGAGTGAGAGGCACATCCTCGTGTTGCCAGTGGATGTGGCTTGGGGGCGCGTCTTCTCCGTGCTCAAAGCGGAACTTCGAGGCGAGCTGGAGGGCGAGTTTTGTGTGCACCAGTGCCACGGGGCAGTGCTTCTCCATTAACGGTGGTGCTGGATGGTATACACGCCCCGTCGACGGTTCCATTATTATCTGTTGACAATCACGTATTAACACGTTTCCTGCGATTGCCCAACCGGTGCAAATCTTTACTTTGTACACATAGTCCCTATAAAGCTTTGAAAAAATTACAAAACCTAACCTGAGTGACTCACCGGTGGGTCACTTTGCAGGAAATCTGTTAATAATAAAATTAAGGATTGGAATATCCTCGTAGCAATTCTTGAATAAACATTATTGGGTAATCTCAGAATTTTGATTTCTAAGAAAGGAAATTTTACACAGTACTATTTTTCTTTGAACGAAGTATTTATTGAGCACCAAATTTACCACAAAAATTGTCATACTCTATAAAAAACTTAGGGCTTATTAAATTTTCAATGCTAAGAAAACAGCGTTTTAGACGACTGTTTTCGAAATCAAAGAACGACAAATTTTTGATGGAGGTGATTTTCAGTTTCAAAAGATCTATTGGACTTATATATTGCAAGCCTGGGTGCTGACTTTAGTTCTTATTTGCACGTTCTGGTACGTGGGGTATGTTGGGTGGCTGATGGGGCGAGCGAGAGCTCTTTCATCTATGCCAGTGGTTCCCAAACTGTGGTACGCGTACCACCAGTGGTACGCGAGGGCATTCCAGGTGGTACGCAAACACTTTCGTGGTCATGAACAATTTTTATTTTGTTATTTGATAATCTTGGAAATAAAGTGATATCTGATCGAATTTAGTTTCTCTGGAACCAGATGGTACGCGGCGACTGTACCAGACCTCCAAGTGGTACTTGATCACAAAAAGATTGGGAACCACTGATCTATGCAAACTACCTAATATTTGACTATTTTGTTGATCTAGGTGAATATACTTGGGTATATCACGTCGGAAATATTTGACTACCTTGTTGATCTAGGCGAGGCTGAAGGGACATACCACACCAAAAAAAGACTACCTTGTTGATCTTGCTGAGGATACCGTGGCATAACACGCCGGAAATATTTGACTAGCTGATCCAGATGAGGAGACCAGAACACAACACGCTGGAAATATTTGACTACCTAATTTTGGCAAGGATGCTGGGACCTACCACTCTAAAAGCATCGAAGGTTATAATCAGACCTGCTGTGGCTGGAAAGCTGCAGTCATGTTGTCGCTCCCGTAGTTATATCGTAGAAGGCAGTCTGCCTCTGGATCGTTTTCATCAAAAATCTAAGAAAATACATAAGTCGCAATGAGTAAAGTGAAATGTATATGGAATCTTAAACAGAGCAAACATTATACCACAAAGTAGCACCATTATTATGGCGTAATTAATCGAAATGCTACATAACAACTTTATCGGTGACAGCATTGTGCTTCATTTGCAACAGTTCACGAATGAAGCCATAGGCGAACTGATTATCATTAAATTATTCCTCTAAACAAAAGAAAGCTCTAAAATGAAAATGGAACGCACATCATTCAAGAGCACATTACACAGTTATAGGTTTATACCGAAAATAAGCATACATACACGTAAGTTGATAAAGGAGACACAGCAAGACAAAGAGAAAGTCGTTTGCATGACACACCAGATGGAAACATATGTGACCAGAGGTAATCATTCCCTTTAGTCTCATATTCTAAATGTTTCTTTCAAAATTAGGGTAGAATTACATAAAAATGAGTAAAGATGACTGGTAATTTACGCAATATTTTGATCAATCTGAAAATAATTTGGTCGTTGAAGGGCTAACAAGCCAAGGGTGAAGGCAATTTCAGCTCACTTAGTCTTTTTAAATGCACTGTTCACAGTCTTATGCAGCCACAGTTTCGCATTGTATCTTATGTGAGAGGCAAGATTTTCTTATATTAAAGACTTTGTGGTAACAGTGCTGTTATTGGACAGATTTTTTAAAACGGAAATCTTGAAGAGAACATACAATATCTTAAGCTCGTAACCGATATCATTGTACCAGAACCTCATCAAGTACATATATTGCTGGAATTTTAATAGAACTTGATGGATGGACGACGGTGCTCCCTGCCATCGACGAGCTATCGCAAGACACAATTTAAAACAAGTCACAGGGGCCACAGGGCATGAAGTTAAATGATCGCTAAAATTATTTGATTTTATTATACCCCTTGCGATTTTTTCCTCTGAAGTCACCTGAAACTTTGAGTTTTCGTTCCTCCACCTAAAGAAATAAAAGAATTAAGAGAAAGAATTCAACACAAGTTTGAGCGTTCAAAGAATGACCGACCAATGGTAAGTCCAGCAATGTAGAAAATGGCATCGTAACAGCGAAAGTGGGCAAAAACAAAGACGTCACGTGAAGTATAGAACTGTTCAAAAAAATGTGATTTTGTGAAAAATTTAATATCTACCTTTGCATCACTATTTTTCGCATTTCATGAAATTAAGAGAACTAAATTCGGCTTAATGTTTAGAGAGTTATTGATAGTCAAAAGAGAGGTATGCATTTTTCTGAGACATCTGCTATAACAGCAACAATGTATTATTTTGGGGGGGTTATATCTAGGCTCTACAACTGGATGGCCGATTGTGTTAAAACTATTTTCTTTTTGTAATGAGAATTATATGAAAATCACACTGATTCAGCAGCTTGATAGCAACACAGACACAAAGACTCCTCTTTGTGTCTGTGTTGCCAAAATGATGTAACGTATTCTATTGTTTGTTACGCGATGCGTTAATCGTTTCTATTATTGAAAATATTACGAAAATCGCCCCGTTCCAACAAAAATCAATAAAGTACAGAATGAGAACTAAGTAATTTTAAAAAATCTATGAGAGACCATCAGTACTTTCTTCTAATATGTTGCGGGTAAAAACATTTAAAAAAATATCTTCACGAGACATTTTTGTGGCCAAAAATCCACGGAACTGACTAGCCATATTTCAATTACTAATCAAACTGCATTTTAAATAGGTTCTCAGCACCACAGAAAAATAATCATATAGGCCTATTAATAATAAATAGCTTTAATATTTTTAAATACTTAAGAGGAATAAATAGAACATAATAAAAATTTCGTTTTTAGGTAATTTTTCAAGTCTCTGTAAAATTACAACAGAAAAAAATAGTCTTACCAACATGCGGACGAAATCATGGAGAATCAGAACTTACAATTGAAAACGAACCCATAATAGCATTATGAGCATAATATTTCTGCTGAGGATGCGCATAATATTTGTTCTGAGAATGAGTGTCATATTCGTGCTGAGGAAAGTAATAACATTAATCAGGAGTACGGTCTATTGGACTGCCACAAAGTTATTTTAATTTATTGATCATAAAATATTAATATTATTGATCATAAAAAACATTTCTCTCGATTTTTTTACAACAAAAATAGTTGAATGCATTACGTAATATACGTGTGCAGACGAAGAACGTTAATATCATTAATAAACACAATAAACAATAAAACAATTATGTCGAACAATACTCGTTACACTGGTATTCAAAAACTAAGGTAATAAGTAAAAAACATAATGTACACAATAACAAAATAATAACAATAATCCTTATTAAATACACAGTGCTCACCTATACTACAATAAGAGCCGCGTCCGTCTGTCCCTGTGTCACACTCTTCAAATCGATAGCTTTGATAGCAACAAGGATAAAGCTTAAGAAATACAAGAAATCATTCTATTGCATTATTTTTCTGTGGCAATTCAATTCCCTTTGACTTGCATTATGGTATCCAGAATACACAATCGGTTTATTTTCACAAATAGAAATTTTCTTTGGACCTTTTTCTGTTGAAATTCGCCATGATGCTTTGATATTTTTAATTGATAATGCGAAAAGAAATGTTTTAAATTAGTTTGACCAGTAACCTGGCTATCACTTAGTATTAGGCCAAAGATTTTGGAAATTGAGTTATTGTTTTCGGAATTGTGATTTTCTTGAAAAGCTTCAAAGAGATAATAGAGGATATTTCAGAAAAAATTCCGGCAAAAAAGGCCAACACGGATAGAAACGTGTCCAACCGTAAGAGAGAAGCAGCAAGACTTCGACAGCAAGAAAGACGTTGTTCGTCCGATAGAAAACTGATTCTCTTCCCAAGCCCAAAACTGATTCGTTTGGGAACAAATTATTAACGGGCATTGTACTACTGACAATAATCAGAGCAAGCTTGATAAGGGTACTGAAGAAATAATAAAGCAATGCAGCAAGACTGACCAGGTGGGTGTAGACAGAAGTAACAGTAAAGCAATGCAGCAAGACTGACCAGATGGGTGTACACAGACGTAACAGTAAAGTAATGCAGCAAGACTGACCAGGTGGGTGAAGACAAAAGTAACAGTAAAGCAATGCAACAAGACTGACCAGGTGGGTGTAGACAGAAGTAACAGTAAAGCAATGCAACAAGACTGACCAGGTGGGTGTAGACAGAAGTAACAGTAAAGCAATGCAACAAGACTGACCAGGTGGGTGAAGACAATGGGCAGGTCGTCACAACGGATGTAATTCTTTTCCACACCACACAATGACAGGAACGGGAACTGAGGGTAGCGAGCGCTGGCATTTACTCGGAGGCGGCGGAAAAAAAATTCGAGGAATTTTTTCTCTGAAAATTGAATGTGATTTTAGTAACACGTGAGTGGAAACTTAGGGTATTAAAACATTCGAGAATTATATTTCTCGTGAATGAAATGTTCATGAAGTTATGAATAAGGAATAATGACGGGGTCAAGAAGCATTTTTTACGGTTAGTGTACTGTCGATGACCAGGATGAACTATCGATCAGGTCACGATTCCCGCGACGCAAATTTTATTCAGATTTTTTTTTTAAATCGCTACGATGAATGTATTATACGTCAATAACTTGCATAATATTTCAACCCAAAGGTTATTCTACATTCACGTGTAGAGACGAAATAAGGCCTTACAAGCATAAGTCAGCTTTATCATTTGGTTTTTGAAAAATGAGGATCAGTTTTTAGCATAGTTTAGTATAGAAAAATACCTTTTGATTAATGCAATCCTTGCACACCCAACATTGCTGACTACAACTAGTAGCCGCAGGTACACTACTAAGGTACGCGCAATTTCAAGATACATACACCTAATCTTCTTAGCATGAGATACAAGTACGTTCCACAATTGAAGGGTGGACAGCACTGGTGGACTACTTGCATTTTTTCACATTGGAAAAAATGCAAGTAGTCCACTAGTGCTGTCCACCCTTCATATAGTAAACTACTGGATCGTAATCGCCTCTGTCAGCGCTGTGTTAGCGACAGCACGGGAGTGGACTACTTGCATTTTTTCCCGTGGAAAATATATTATATTTACCACGGGAAAAAATGCAAGTAGTCCACTAGTGCTGTCCACCCTTCAATTTTTCTACACTTTTATACACATTTAAGGCACATTTCCTCTGCCAGAGATAAGTTTCAGGAAACAGAACATGGACGCAATCCTTCAGTAAAGTAACCAAAGAGATTCTTACTCATGATCAAGACCATACGACGACATGCAGTAAGGCACCCGTAAAGATTTACTGCGTCAGAAGTAAATAGAGAGCATCGGGTGTCACAGTGTTACAGAACCCAAAAAGAAACATGTAATTCAGAAAGTTGTAGTCGTAGGAAGAAAACAAATTCCTCTTCGTAATGAGAATAAAAACTGTTTGATTTAGATAACGTCTAATTTTAAAGACTAATCCTTTCACATGATCACCCTTAACTCATGAACATTAATGTGCTCTTACGGTCATGCTATGCATCATTTTGAATGTTTCATGTTTTGTATCAATCGTTCTTTAAATTTTTATCAATTAAAGGAATTATTAACTAATAATTTCTCTTTTTGATGGCATATTTGGTTTTCGCGTAACTACAGCTAAATTAAAATTGGTCAGAAACCCCGTCCAAATTATTTAGCATGAACAGTATACATACAAATACTGAAATTATTTGTTTCCAGTTGAAAAGACGTTCATGAAAACGCATTAATTTTCCTCAGCCTCGTCGGGAGCTTACATCACTACTGTAAATGTGGTCAATTTTATTGAGAAGATTCACTACGATGCTCAAGTGTTTATTCAAAAAATAATTTATTTGTGTGTTTATTCCTAAAATAATTTTGGAGCTTTTGTGACGGGAAAATAAATTAGGAAAAATCTTACCTTTGAAACACGAAGTGAAATTCTTCATTCGTGCGTCATCGAGGAATAACTGAAAATAAAAATCAAATTTTGAATGAAAACGTGCATCATTGATACAAAATCATTGATCATTTCTAAAGTAAAGAAATTTCAATTAATTTCTGATTCTACTTCTTCGCAGTAAATTATAGCCTTTGCAGGCACCCACACGATGACGTCACTGGATGACATGAGAGTGCATAAAAATCAACCCGTCTAAAAACAATGAAACCATCCACTGACCAAGAAGCCCAATTAGGTTACTACAAAATCATTGATTATTTCTAAAGTGAAGAAATTTCCACTAATTTTAGTATTGAATTTCCTTAATAGTAAAGCGTATGCAAAATCAACATAATATTAACACTGGTCAAGAAATACCTTCATTTAATAAACTTCAGTTGATGAGTCAAGTTTCGTTAATTTTGCACGGTTAATTTTTTATGGAAAATTAGTGAGCACCGTCCTTACCATCTCTCTTACCACTGCTGCGAGACACTTCTAGACACGAGTTCAGTAAAGCACCAACACTGACTTCTGAACGACCACTCGGACGATCATGCAATTGATTGATTCGAAATATTGACATAATTAGGCCTAAGAATCAAAATAAAGCATAAATAGTGCGGGCTCTCGCTTCGCTCTTTAAAATACGCAATAACGACAGAAATTGAAGCGATATAACTAATCCTTTGAATACGAAACAAAAGTATTAATTTCCTAGTTCTTAGTGCAATACTTTCTACCTATGTACATCTAGAGACCTCAATCTCTGCTATTCGAGGACTCCTCAAACACTGTCTCAGAAACCTGGACCATGGAGGCCTAGTGGTTAGTAGCAGTTGGTGTTTATGGTTCTTTTAGGGTTAAAAACGCGAAATTATATTGAGCTATGGTCAATTGATTTAAGGAGAGTTATACAAGTTAACTTGAAACCGTTAAGTTAGGGTTAGGGTTAGGGTTAGGGTTGACGTCAGTTTAGGGTTGAGCTTGAGATTACGATTAGTCAGACTTTAAAATAAGGTTACAGTTTGCCATGTATAAAGTTAAGGTTAGAATTCGGGTGACAGTTAGGCTAGGTAGGATTATAATATTCCATTCAGAAGAAAAGTTTTAGAACAATAGAAATAAAGTGCAAAAACTTTGAAAATTTAAACAGAATATTACTACATTATGAAAAACATTATAGCGTTATTTTAATTGCCTTATTTTACTTTTATATTTAAAATGAACGCACATTCACTGATTTTACAAGCATTTCCAGATTATTAATATTATTCTTATTTATACAACTCCCACTGGTCGGAAACGGTCGGTGCATACAACTTTTAGCGCTGTTCAGAAATGGCATAATTAAGAAAAATATTTAGAAATTCAACTCACCCATTATACCTTTAACATTTTAAAGCATGTTTTAAAAAAGTACGACAAACATAGATAAAGAACAAATTTTACGCATGTTTTTAGACATTAATGCCGGAATGATTTCCCGACTGTGTATCAACTTATTCACGCCCACCATCTTTTTACCTCGATTTACTGGAGGCAATCAAATTAATCAACTGGAACAATATACAATTTTTAATAAAAACACTAATAATAATGATGACAATAATGCTTATAATATTAATGATGATCATGATAAAAATTACATTTAAAACTAACAACTTTGAAAATAATAAAATCTTCCCCCAGCATTAGGAGGGTGGCAGTTGTGTAAGACGGATATGATGTATTACTTACATATATTACGATATATTACTATATATATTACGAAGGTCTAGCGTCAGTTAACATGAACGCGTTACGCATCTATGTTTCGAACCATACAAGCAGTCTGGAACCTTTTCCTACTGTGAACATATATGTTTTCTAGACCACTATACCACCACGGAACTACACAATACATCCATTCGCGCTCACACCCTAGCGCCACATACCTAGTACAGTATAACACCAAGTCATTTTCGTACACTCACCATCCCTTGGTGGTCGATGTAGTAGAAGTATTCTCTCTGCTTGGGCCCCGGTGACTGTCCCTGCTCGTACTCAACGTCCTTAGCGGGTGAATTTGATGTCGAACATCCGCGAAAATTCACCGAAAGGTGATTTCGAGTCGGTGAAATACATGGTGATATTAAAGCAGAGTTTCCATACGTTCTCGTGATCACAGACGTTCTTGTTGTATGAGCGTTTCCAACTTGTTTTGAACTCGAAGTATGGATAACATTTCTTATTCGAGGACGCAAAATAACTCTATTCGCAAATAAGAGACAGGGACTGCTAGCGAGTGTTCTATCTACAATTTGTTTCATAAGTAACATTTTGCGTCTATCTGAGGTGATGTTTGACGAATTATTCTACGCAAAAAAATTTGTTAGGGAACATGCTCACGTACACATTTCATAAACGATAATAAAATTAGTATTTGAATGCAAAGTTTGCTTGATTACATGCAGTTGTAGAGCATATTTTCTAACTTTCAGCACTTCTGTTCAGAACCTCGGCTGAATTCAAGATGTACTTGTACATACATCGGAGAATTTCGAGTGGGTTTTTCATCAAGGAGATTTCTCCAAAGGCTTAAGTAATTCATGGGATAACAAGTAATATTTCAATATTTTATTTTTAGTAATATTTTGTTTGGTTTGTCACTACTTGCATGCAACAGCACTGTGAGGGAATGTTACAGCAGTTTTGGTGTTTACGCATTTGCTTCTAAAAAGTTTGAAGCCCCGTCCTCTTGAAAACGACACTAAAACAGTTATCACAAAGGTAAGGTTAGCTACGTAGTTGAGATTGAGAGAGTTCAAATGTTCATTGCCGCGCCAGCCAAGAAAATTCCTTTTTTCTGGCCAGATAAACTCATTTGTTCTCAGCGAGTTCACAAATTCATTGTTTTGCCAAATAATCAAATTCATTCTTCTTTACTAGGCGGGCGTTTACTCATGCTTTCTTTTAAACACCAACAAATAATTCACACTTAGATTCAGGCCCTCCTAGTTTATTTATGAAAGATCGTAAGAATTTCATTCTTGTGTATTCCGGCACAAAGACACGAGATCTTCCGCAGCAACATTCTCAATTCCACGTGTTGGATGATGGCTAAAGTTTTTGGATGTATTATTACTTCCTGATGCCAACAGCAGGCCTCAACTGAAGATGTACATACGCTCATCTTAGTTAGAATGAATATAACAGAATGAGGGGATAGGAACGAGCCTATTTGCCCATTCTTGGGTCGGTACCCAATCCCCATGCCGTAATCCTAGCCGCCGATGGTCAAACACGAACCGACCACAGCAGCAGCGGACCTCGAACCCGGGTCTTCCCGCATCGCAAGCGGGTTCGCTCACCAGTCGACCAAGCTGGTGGTAGTTCTGCTCCTAAGCCCAGGGGCTGTGTGAGGGCACTCCGAGACCAGGGGGCGTGACTCCCCTTGCGACTGAAGGCGCAAAAACAACCAAGATAATAAAAGCAAGAATGTCAGTGCCTGTTCCCGAACAGCTTTGTAGGGAATCAATAATTATCTTAGAAAATTCTAGTTGATGTGCTACTCGTTTTCAAGATTACAACTGTGATGATAAATATCAATAAAAGAAATAAATCACGATCAGAAATTATACCGAGATCTGAGAGTATTGAATCGTCCGTAATACGAGATGAAAGCAATGTTTATCCCGGATACTACAGCACATTTTTATCGCAATAGGGACTGGACTTGCTTGTCAAAGCCTCCAGGCTTTTTAATTGCACTCAGTTCCAAGAATAGATGAAGTTCTGCACGATCCCAGTAAGAAATAAAATATTAACTGAGCTTGGAGCTACAAATGCTCACATTTCTGCATGTTTGGCCCTACATAAATTGACATCTGTTTATTGCAGAAGTGGTAGAACAGGTAATTCTTCACGAGGTCGGATCAAAAAACATACAAAATGAAATCAAAACAGAATTTTGACGAGTTGTGAATTTCACGATAGATGAGCACGTAATACATTCCTCGTACAAATCCTAGAGGACAACGAATGAATTTTTAATTCGTTTATCATCTTCAGATACAAGAATGGGTGGTAGCTTTATTCTGATGGGCCTTCAGCCAATTTCAGCCGTTAATACGAATTGGAACTTCAGTAATGGCATCACAGAGCATTGTATAACACACCAGTGCACCAGGTAAACTCAACAGCCCTGGATTACTGTAACAAAATAACGACAGTGCAAGTGGTTTCGAAACGTCTAAACTACGTTGTTTACACGACCATTTTGTAGTGTACTGTTGGAATATGCCTGTAACGATAATAAAAACAGTACTAAATTGAGGCGAATAAGTGAACCCCCATATAAGTGTTACATTTCCTCATCTTGATCTGCAGCGATTCTTCAACCATGTACTTGTACAGACGCTGTGATTGAGTACCTATGAATAAATCATAAGTGTAACGAATTAAAAAACCTATGGCTGTCTAGTCCATTTCCTTTCAATATGTAATGCTTATCTCATCACATATACCTTTGATGAAATAATGTCGCCTTAAGAAATGAACTTTGGAATGTTGCATCGTACCACATGTAACTATTAATGTTCCTGGTTCAACACTCCTAAAATAATTACGCACTTCAGTCGCTCTCGTGGGTGTAGATGTAAACAATTCGTTTCCATGATTGGAACGCCGTAACAAAGGGCTAGAAAAAATTGTCACCTCCCGCCACGATTGAGTTTTGTTCCTTCCACCCTCCCGCAGAAACACAGCAGAATAGAATAGAATGAGGCTATAGGAACGAACCTTCTGGTCCATTCTTGGGTCGGATAATTACTTCGATAATTATTCGGTTGTTTACCCAAGTCCCATGCCGTCTTTCTAGCCGCGTCAACCATGTCGGCAGCGGGATTCGAACACGGGTCTTTCCGCTCGCAAGCAGATTCGCTCACCAGTCGACCAAGCTGGTGATGGAACAAAGGAACAAATGATAGACTCCAGTCTCCAGAACCGCTGTCTGTTCGCAACCACCACCGGAGCGCAGGAGTGATGAAGATAACTGAGTCACCACTTTAAATATTGCTTGTATATTCACTCCCCTCTTTGAGTCATGCATCAAAGAACACTATAAACTACAACGCCTATTCAATCGAAGGAAAATGAAGCAGCCAGGGAATTCACGGATATATTTCTTGCAATACAGCTACTAAAATGGCCACGAGACGAAAGTAAACAAAGGTTTCATACGTACGTAAACAGCATTACTTCTCAAGCTCATAACGCTGCATGAGAGGCAGAAAATATCACAATGAGTTAAACCTGCAAACCAAACCAAAGTAATTCCAGGATTTAAAAAAATATTGAACGTACGGCAATGAGATGTGCAATCTACGCTTACTTTCATGAAATTAGCAATTAATATTTATACGACATCATTAACTGCTTACCGCTCTAACAGTTGCAGAACAACCTTTATTGGTGACTGCTTCAACAATTTCGCCATTCAGCACGTAAGTGTAACGAAGTAGTGGCAGGTAACTACCAAAAAAAATAAGTAAAAGGCAATTATTCCCAAAATACTGCAAATCGTTGGCCGTGCAAAAATTAAACTCAAGGCCGTACATCATAGTGACTCATTTATATTCTTATAAAAACACGAAGTTTTATCAACGTATTCGCCGATAGAGTATTTCAACAGAGCCAAGAAACGTACAATGCAGATCCTCACTCTGTTGATTTAACTAAACTTGACCAGCAACATAGAAAGCTAGGGAAAATTTACACGCTGCACAAATAATTGTGCAAAGAAAGCTTGGCCAAAGCTTTTGAGATCGTACGAAATATTCATTAAATTGAATTGCTATCTTAATTCTGCAGCACAAAACTTGAGAAGTAAGAAGTTTACAAGAAGACCAACGTTTTTTCATAATTATTGTAAGTAAAAAATCACACTCCTTAAATTAGTGACGAGATGCAATTGGTAAAAAAACGTTGGTCCCACTCAGAAATGTCCTGGGTCTGCCAAAAAGTCCGTCTGGGTTTCATGAAAAGTTTGGCATCGAAAAAAAACGAACGGACTTTTTAGCGAACGCAATATTATCATCATGGGGACACATTTAGCAGAACACGCGAGATTATGCAAAATAAAAACACGAAAAATGCGCACATATACAAAATATTTAGGAAGTTATAGTCAATTGATAACAGGACACGATGTAATTATCGAAGTGCAGGCTTTCCTCGTAAAAGACTCAGCTATATCACATTCAAACTCGGTGCTACTTTATCATTCAGACACAACATGCAACAGTGCAGCATCATGCAAAAAGGGCTAAACATCAGTGTCTTATGCAGTGTGAACTCGCAATTGCTTTCTTCTTTGCAAAAAAAATAGCTTATTAGAAAGAGGGGTTTATCAATTCTCTTGTTTTTAAAGTCTCCTTGGATTTTGATAAGCGGGATAAAAATCGGTACTTATAAACCACGGCACTCCCGATGCTTACAACTTGCCAAGCGATTCTCGATTTAAACAACTCCAGCTCAAAAATTTGTCCTAAGTGAAAGAATGTAACTAAAGCACAAGCATACGCATTTTAATATGCCACTCGAATAAGTTAGCCTCAAGTTTGTGTCAACAAACGTCTTCTTTTTAACATTACTCATTTTAATGTTGGTTTAACCCCTCTTTTCCTAGGCTACGGCGATATTCACAGAGAAACTCGCTAAATTTTTACTTCTGCATGCGAACAGCCCAGGAGCTAAGAGATTTAATATCTAGGTTGATACAGCCTGAAAGAGTTGTCGAAAAAAACATGTAAGCATTTCTATGAACCCAAAAAGTTGAAGTAAAAAAACTGAAGCAACACTAGTGCCAGCGTAAGACGACATGATACACCGACTTCTTTGCGAGTAACACGAAGTGGAGAATAAGAAAAAGAAGCCCTAACAATCAAACCCAAAGCAGAATCATGCAATACTGACTTCGCCGTGATAGTGTAAGGTCATCGCTGAGGGACGCTAAATCCTAAAAAGAAAACTGTCTAAAGATGCCACTGCCATCAGAACACCCATCTTCCTCCTGAGAATGAAGTGCAAGAGACCCTCATGTACCGCAAGGAGCCGCAAGTCTCCAAAAGCAGACAATTTGTTCAGCAAATCTTTTGGAATAAAACGCACACTAGCATCCAGAGTTTCATTCCTGCAGAAGGACAAGGTGTCCAGTAAAAAATAATTCAATTGCAAGACTATGATCCAGTCACGCAGAATGTGTCCCGGTTAGTTCAGGCCGTCACAACGGCTTACATTCTGTAACTATTTATTATTATATTATTTACAGCTATCCTAATGAGCCCATTTCAAAGTAATATTCTGAACATTCACGCCCAGTTGTGCGTAAGGCGAAATATCAGCAGTTTGCACAATTGTCATTCGTGTATAGTAGTACAAAATGCAGAAGAAACAAAGGTAGGGGCATTGCGTGTTCTTCGCTCCGAACGAACTTCCCAGTATTAGGCTACCGCTTAATCTAGAGGGAAAATGCTAGATTATTCAATACAATGCCCATTAATACTGAAATCAACAGTGAAGACTGCAATGACTGCGACACAGTGCAATAGGAACCCACCAAAATCAAAACAAGAAATGAGCATGACACCCAAAATAACGCAATGATATGTCGATGCTGACAGGCCCCAAAAACAACACACGCAGTTATTCAAACATTCTAATCCATGCTTGCAAGTAGATACTGACCGGAACTTCATAGGTCAAGATTTAAATGCTAGTCAAAAATAGCATAAAAATACGGTATAACACGCTTAGCAAACAAAAATACGACTAATTTGAGCAAAAACAATCCTCAAGAAAAAGACACATTAAACAATGTTGAAAATGGAAATCCTACACATGAAAAACAACTGCAACAGTATAAGGAATCAATAGATTATTAAATATTATTAGTAAATAGGCCACACATGAAGAATTAAATTGTTATCAAACTTCTGGTCAAACCCACACCTGAAATGGAAGAACTAAACAATCGTCATATTCTACACGAAAAGCAAAACTGGTGTAAAATCTAGGTATCAGGTAGACTGGTAGAGGATAGAGTAGATGGAACACTTTATTCAAAATGTACAATTACTTGAAGGTGGGTAGAAATACATCAAAGTTAACTTAAAGTGAGACCGACAAAATCACAAGAGACCATTTTATATTCTATATGAAATGATCTCCTTACAAACACATTGAAAAGAGTAAATCTAATTTAAAATATTGAAAATGTAATTTAGCAAGATCTTATTTGAGCAATTGCAACAAAAAATAAAGAACTATTGAAAGTGTCCGAAAATTTTGTGAGCAAAATATAGATAGATTTAAATTCAAGTTATTCAGCATGGAAACACACGTTAAATTGAATGGAGAAAATCACATATAAAGAAAGAATGTTCAGAAAACCATCGAGTATTTTTCATACGAAGTCTACAGGGTGTCTCAAAAAAGTATACTCACCCTTTAACCGTTGCTAACATGCGTTATCCCTTCATGTGTGTTATCAGCGTTGTCTGGACAATAATGGTCATCAATTCAAACATTTGCGAACATGATTCTTTAATCACATTTGTCTTCTGTATTCGAAGCTATTCTATTTCACTGTATGTTCATAAATAAAGGATCTCTCGTCATTTGAAGTGTGAGTACATTTTTTGAGACACCCTGTATTTCAAGCCAGCTCCTAATAGCGGTTTTTAAAACAAAAGAACGATCTAATCCTGTCCTGATAGTAGGTGTGGTCACTTTCAACATTGTTTATAACACACTCATATTAAATTTCTGTATTGCACGCTGAAACATGTCTATCAATAAAAAAGTAAGAGTTCCTTTCAAACACCTTGTATGAACACAGACAAGTAGATGACTTCACCAAACACAAACAGAACTCAGCGAACTTGACAAGAAATGCAACAAATTATCATGCACTATCCAGAAACAACTGACACAAGAATCATAAAGTACAAAAGTTTGTGACACGAATTCACTTAGGCTGGCACAGAGCACAGTCTCTGTTCGTTGAAAGGAAAAAGTTAATATCTAAAGCGAAAATGCTTAGGCTTAAACTATGGGGCACGACTTTTGCGTTACACGTTTTGAATTTTTTAATTTATTTCTAAAAATCATTCCTACGCCTAACATATTCAGCCAAGATTCAAGACAAATACTTCTTCCCAAAGCAAAACATTCAAATTGAAACGCATGCTGCTAAATCTGCCACGAAAATCTCAATATAGCTTTGAGTGGAGAGCCACATCCCTTGGGGACAATAAATAGCTAGGAGTTCCACTTCCTTCAAAGGAATTCAGAAAATCCTAAAAAAAGGTTGCTAAGTCGTTTTGTTGGGCGACATGTAAATGAGAATAAAACTTAATGCATCCACCTCAAAGGATATGTAATCTGAGCATTCATTTAGATAACTATAAGTAAATAAACTTATTTTACCTGAATGCAATGCATCACAAAATCAAAAAACTTTTTAGTACAAATCAAGTGACCTAAGCACCGCATGTGACTACTTCTCTCTGAGGTTAAACGGTCAAGTCAACACAAAAACTCAAAAAGGTCGTACATCAAAGTAAAGTCGATAAAGAAACACTATGTTCGATGAAGTGAATTCAAGTTTTTAATCTTCACTAGATAAATCAACTCAAGCTAATAGGAGTTGTAATAACCATTATAACGTGAATGTTTCTGATCTAAGACAGTAAATACGATTCCGATCGAAGGCTGATATCAAAGAGTAACCAGAAAGTACGCTCCAGAATTACGAGCTGAATCATCTTAAATGCCCCCACATAATCGGACGCGCTAACCACTGCACATAACCACCCTTATATTTGTTGCTGCACCTCGAATATGCGTGCCCAAATGATACAAGAATTCCAATACTTGGGTCGAAAGAACAACTGTCGATCACCTTATAATCGAGTTTCTACAGGGCAAATTTAGAGTAAGGAGTGAAGTAATTGTATAGTAGACGTCAGTAATATTCCCGTCTAACAACAATTTCCTGCAAGAAATTAATGTGAAAACATACTTGACCACAAAACGGTATATTGATTGTAGCCATAAAAATACATCAAATTTTGCCCTGGTACAAACAGGCAATTAAACCTTAAGGAATAAATTTTTTTTCTCATATCGGCGACCAGCCCGAGAAAAACAGCATATTAACAAAAATATGAACACATCGCTTGCGGTACACTAGCGCTTTTGAAGATACATGGCGTAGTTCCAAGCCCCTTTTCCATCTTGTATCACACGTGTTGCTTTCACCACGATATAACGAGTGTCCGCAGGTAGCGGGTCAGGCGCAGGAATATCGAGGTATCCGGCCGAAGAAGAGCTAGCGCTACTTCTCAACACCCGAACAAGCCGCTGGCCTGTGACAGGATGGGCAAACACTTGACTAGGGTCGATGTAGTGCGTCTGAGTTTCGTTAGGCACGGAAATTCCACTTGCAGAACGGTGAGGCGAAGGACAAGGCTGATACACCAACGGAGAAGAACGATGAAGAACAGACAAAGGAGGAGAGGGTTGATACACTAGAGGAGAAGGAGATGGTCGGAAAAACACCGGAGACGGAACCGCAGATTGCATAATCGTTGGTGAATTTCGAAATACACTAGGTAATGCCTCCGGATTAGATAAAGTATAAGTGCCCTGGTTAGGTATGACGACGACCGCAGGTGAGTCATGGCGAGGTGACCTCAAATAAGGTGATCTAACAATAGGGATCACTGACTGACGTATGCTAGAGCCAGAAGTAGTTGAACCATAGTCATCGAGTTCGCTCGACGGTCCCCTACTCGGTCGTTGAACAGCGTGAGCAAGCGTAGAAATTAGTGTTCCTTGTTGCTGATTACCATTAGGGAGAGTAGAAATACCAGGACTTGGCTGTTCAATCACGCGAGGAAGTGGGGAAATTATGGAGCTAGGGTGTTCATAACTGTGAGGGAGAGTAGAGATCACAGTGATTGGCTGGTGGGCGTCTTGAGGTAGAAAAGGACTATGCGAACCTAGGGTTTGATTCGGGTGAGAATAGGCAGATATAACAGAACCTTGTTGTTGTTTGACGGGTTGTGTGAGATGAGAAATTACAGAGCCAGATTGTTGAATGTGGCGAGGAAAAGCAGAAATTATGGTCTCTGGTGGGGAAGCGTCAACACGGAGAGTAGAAACACCTGTACATTGTTGCTGACGAAGCTGAGGAATAGTTGAAAAATTCGACCCTGAACGAGAACTATCCCCTGAGTGACCTGACATTACTGATTCGGGTTGTTGGTACTCAAGAGGTACATTGCATACTACAGAATCGGTTTGGATGCTATGTGGAAGTGAAGATATGACAGAACCAGATTTTTGAATACTTTCAGGAAGAGAAGAAAGAACAGATTCTGGTTGTTGAACTCTGGAAGGTAGCTCAGAAATGACGGAGTTTACTTGTCGAACATCGACCAAGACAGGAGAAATTTTAGAATCGGGTTGTTGGACTCGGTGAGAAATAACGGAAATAATGGTGTCAGGTTCTCGACTATTGTGGGAACTAGGAGTATGTAAAGAATCAGGTGAGTTTGTACAATTTTGTTGTAAGAATTCGTTGGAAGAAAGAAGACCCGTGAATTCTGCGTGTTGGGCACCTTGTGAATGAATAACATTTTTCATGAGCACGCTGGGGGCCACATTGTGAATAGTAGCATTTTGTTGGCCCAATGGAATACCTGAGTTCAAAGGACTCACCGTTCGAGATGACGATGTTGGCAGTACAACACATGAACGATTTTTAGTGTAGCAACGAACAGGAGAATCTTTAGATGCAGAAAAAGGAAGAGAACTGGAGGGAGACCTATGAATGATTGTCGCGTCAGTTCCTGTGCATGAGGTAACGAGAGATTGTTTTGCACACGGCAACTCAACAGAGCATTCTGAAATTGTATTAGTTACGGGACTACAGGCTTGGACTACATTCCGTCCATCAGAGACTCGTTCACCAGTCTTCATCGAAATCGAATTGAAGTTCACAGGCACCATCATCTCCGGAGATTTCGACGCATCATCAACATCTATATTTTTTATCATAGAACCTCTTTCTGAATGGTTTACGATTTTATGTACTTTCGTGCCCTCATTAGCTTGCATAACATCAGTAGAGTCGACTAAACGCTCGGCGATATTTGGATCAGGTGGAGTGAGACGAGAAGCGTTCACGTTTTCTGATAACCCATTATCTAGAGAGTGTAGAGGAGAACACTTCTGAACTACTGATTTTACAGAGTATTTTCTTACAAGTTTTTCTGGTGAACTACCATTAGTAGTACCTCCCACATTGGCAGCTTCAATACATAACACAGTACCGCATTTGTTTTGAGAATCACTATGTTCGCCAGTGCTCGTTTCCATAGTATCAACCTTATGTCTAGTAATGTCTTTTTCCTCGTCAAATAGAGAAACGCTAGTTGATTCTTTCATAACATGAGGGGACGCAATAGACTTTTGTTCTTTCCCCTCAGTCACTTCTTTCTGATAATTCGAAATTAAGTTATTTTTTGGAGGATGTCCAAACGTTGCTTCAACGCAGTCTGACTGAACTTTTTCAGACGTCAATTCGTCAGAAATTTTACCCTTAAGTTGATTCTTATGTTGCCCCATTGAAGAACTTAGAAATTTCTTTTTAAAAGCACTAACCGAAGACTCGCGTTCTGTCCCAGCAGAAAGAACGAAGCCTTTGATACTTCCCGAATTATTTGAATGTTCTTTAGCTTCATGCAAAGAATCATTGTTTGATGCAATTTCGGAGTTTTCACAAACACTCTTAGTCAAACTTGTAATTCCTCCTCGAATAACTGCAGATGAATTTTTAAGACCAGGTCCATCATCAATACCATTAACACAACCCTCCAATTGATTCTTAATATCATTCCGAGATCCTACAGATTTCCTGCTAACATCAATTGCTGACGCGGTAGATTCTTGATAAACATCATCTTTAGACGTAACAGGTTCTTGTATAACTCTAGACGCAGCCGATTTTTGACCAGCATTACCGGCGGACGAAGATGACTCAATACAGTTTGAGAAACTTTTGGATCCTTCTTTACTGTTCTGGCCAGCACGCATAGTTCCAACGGTTGTTTCTGGAGTAATGATGTTCGCTGATGTGTTGCCAGCTAGCGCACCACGGGCAGCCTTCAATCGAAGCTGGCTTATTGAAGATTTAAGTTTCGGTGCTATTTTGATTTTAGCACGACGTGGTAAGGCGGTTGTTACTGTACCCCCGGCGACATCAGAAGTTTTAGATGAAGGGTTGGTAGTTACCGAACTTGAAGTAGATCCACACGAACTGGCAGTAGAAGATAAGCATGTAACCACTGTAGACGATACTTGGTTGGCACTCTCACTTTGAGACGCTGCACAATCAGCGACTGATTCACATGATGAACTTAAACCGGACATGGTAGTATGAGAGTGAGGTACAGTAGCATCTTTGCAGTCAAGTGACCCCGATTTCGATGAATTTCCTACATGACACTTTGTTGTTGAAACCGATGATTGAGAAGTTGAATTGGCAGGTAACGAATTTTCAATTGCAACCGAACATCCTAACGACGACGATTTAGTATCATCTTGTACACTCATGGAACAGTCTTTAGCCTTTACAACCGGACTTGTAGATGTACACACTGACATACCATCGTCATCTTTTAAAGCAGGAATCATAGCTGTATTCATTTTACCAGCAGATTGTTTTTCAGTAGCTGTAGAAAAGTCCTCTCTTGTAGAAACTATTGAATTTGAAGGCAGACCAGTGATTTTCTTGGAATTATTCTCCTGATCAGATGAACCAATTTTTTCCGCGGACGCCAATGTAATTCCGGCATCACACTCGTTAACACTTCGAAAAAGTGCACTCATAATTTTTTCTGAATCACCACTAACATTCTTTATCGAACTAGGTACGTCAACCTCATCCTGATTATCCATCTTATCTGATGAATTTGGTATGAATGATTCTGAAGCAGGAGATGAACTGCATATTGGTGCACCTTTTGAAGTTGTAGAAAGCTCTCCATCAGCATTCGAGTCTGTTTCAATTTTATTTTTGAAAGAAGAAGGAGAGTTCTGATTCCCCAGATCATTTAAATTACCAACAGACCCGTTGCTCAGGGCCTGTTTTTCCGGTGTATAATTTACTTTGCCAACATCAGAGAGAGAATTAGTACCAGAGATTTCCCCTCTGGCACCACTGCCGTCTAAACTTTGCAGTGAACTTGTCTCAGGACTATCAGAAAACTTAGAGCGATCACAAGTCTCTACATGGGAATAAGTACATTTCTGCCTATCAAGGGTTCTTTCATCGTCACAATCCTTAGAATTCTGGCTATAATTCTCACTTTCAGGTGACGTCGAACACGTGTTTTCAGAGAGATTTGGTGTCCCAGCTTTATCTCCGTCCTCGTTGCTGCTAGCATTTCTGCCTGATTTTATTGGAGAGGACGACGCAGCTGAGCTCGTATTAGCAATGGAGCCAAGTTTTACAGGATGAGGTGAAGTCAATTCGTCCAATCGAATACCCTGGAGCTGAATTTTGATCGTACTACCAGAATCTTCCACGATCTTCAGTCGGTCAGTGTCTCTCAGGACAGTGTCTTCCTCCGGCTCGCTTTCATCTTCAGAAGACGAGGCCAAAACGATTCTAGTTCGCCTCCGTCGACGTGGAGACTTTTTCACTTTAGTCAGATTAGCCTTAAGTAATGATCGTTTAGATCTAGCCGATTTTTTCTCCCTATTTTTCTCCGGGCTGGCATCGCAGTTCTTGCTTTGGGGCTTGGTTGAAGGTAACGAGTCCTGGGATACTGGGTTGTCCGAACCACTGCATGAAGTAGGTGCGACAAACTCTACAGACTCGGAAATGCAACTCTTGGATGAGGTAGGATCGATGGCATCTTCCAAAGAAACGTCTGAAAAGAAATTTAACAGTAAAATGTGAACATACCTAACTGCAAGGTTGAAACATCAGAAACACGAAACACTGCTCCAAATTTTGGTAAGCGAATGAGTAAATTTGAAACACTGATTTTAAAATGTCAAGTGTGGACCGCCACATTAGTTTCAAAACTAAACTCCGTTACATCGACGTAAATGATTTCTATTCCAGATAATACCGTTTAAAAAAATATTTATGAGGACAATGTAATTAATTTTTTTCTGTTAATACCATTTACAAATTCAATATTTATGATAAAAAATAAACGTGTATACTAAAGTGCGACAATCCTCAAGTAATGGGAAGAAAATGTACAGAAGCATTTAATACAAACCACAGAGAGCCGTGAGAAATCTATAACAAAAATACCAACAGAATGAAGAAGCAACTGAAAAACAGTATCACCAGAAAAAAAATCATCCAAAACTTACTGATGGGATGGTGGAACAAGTTTCAACTAAGAGAAATTTAAAAAGGTATATATTGAAATTAGGAATATATTGCCAATAAAAATAGCAAAAACTAAGATAAGAAAACCTTGAACTGGAGTCCGTGACATATTATATATATTATAATATATTATATTATAATATATAATATATTTATATATTATATTATTATTATATATATTTATATATATTTATTATATTTATATATATTTATTATTTTTATTATTTATATATATTTATATTATATTTCAACTGCATAACTTGGCTTTCTGCTCCGACCATAATAATCGCGCATGTTTATATCGCAACCAAGGTACAAAATATTCAGACTAGACAGAAGTCTAAAATGTTAACCCAAACCGTCACAGACTCCAGCTTGAAAACCCCTGATAGAGAAGTAAGTGAGTCTTCTTGAATTCATGGAAAACAAGTACCAGACCCGTGAGTCATTCAGATAATTCAGGATGTTATCAATAATTGAAAATAATAATTACGTTTCGATGGTCCAAGGAGGCAAGCACAAATATATGTACAGTAGCAAAATTAGAGTAAAAACAATCCGGTGGTAGTAAAATGAAAAAACGCATTCGCTCTATGATAAATATTACTTGGTACCAAAGTATCTCAGATATATTTTAATGTTTGTACAAAGAACACGTATCTACCTGTCATCATCTCCTAAAACTCAATTCAAAAAACGTTTTGAAATACCGATCACTTCCCCCTGTCTAAATGAAATAATTAAAATACCAACAATTTATCCCGAAATAAAAAAGCACAGCAACTAAATTTTTACCGTAATTCACACGTAAGCATTTAGACTACTTCCCACAATAATAGCAAAGAACAGAATATTATCAAATAAGTCAAGAACTTTAGAAGGCAAATTTGTGATTGCAGAACAAGTTTATGTACTAGACCCACAAAATCGTCAAACGTAATCGCAGAGAAGACACGGAACAATCAAATTTTTCTCCGCATGCGTCTAAATTTAGCATGACTTGTGTAGACCGTAGAGGAGCTACCTAACATGAAGTACGGAAAATTTTGTACTTACCAAGCAAGTCTATTCTGGAGAGGCAGGCTGCCGGGTCTAGCAGAATTTCAGACACGTTGTTGGCTCTCATAGCTCCAGAAGTGTCGCACGGTCTGTATTGAGAACAACAAGGCATCGTTGGACGAGAATTGTAAACCAATGAGTAGAATAGAATAGAATGAGGCTATAGGAACGAACCTTCTGGCCCATTCTTGGGTCGGATAATTACTTCGATAATTATTCGGTTGTTTACCCAAGTCCCATGCCGTATTTCTAGCCGCGTCAACCATGTCGGCAGCTTGATTCGAACCCGGGTCTTTCCGCTCGCAAGCAGATTCGCTCACCAGTCTACCAAGCTGGTGGTGGAAAGCATCTGGCTACAGACTTCAGTATAGAATATACCATCGAGTTTTTAGCAACATTATCGTTATTCAGACACTTCGAGTGACAACGTAAAAATAAAAAATTTAAGCATGAAGGATCAGAAAGAGCGTTGGAAACACTTTTCTGCTCACACAATATATTGGTAAATTCTATTTGAAAGAAGTGAGCAGAATCCTGCACAGTATCTAAACCTAAGACATGTTACTCATAAGATGAAATATTCACAGTGAGTCGCTCGGGACCTCCGGTGGGAGCATAAAATTCTAAAATAAAATGACGCACGTTCCCAGTGGAGTATTTTTGTCTCTAAGGATTTTAACATGCAGTACAAATTATAACACGCTGCAGGGGAGTCATACGTTCTTATAGGAGAACGTATGTGGAATTAGAGCCAAAAAGCTCTAATTCCACACACATATCTCTGGGTAGAATAGAATAGAATAAGGCAATAGGAACGAGCCGTTTGGCATATTCTTGGTTCAATACCGAAGTCCCATGCCGTGTACCGAAGTCCCATGCCGTGTACCGAAGTCCCATGCCGTAATACCGAAGTCCCATACCGAAGACCTCATCAACATAACTGATCGAGAGCAACAAGCGCATTTATGAACTGATACATAACAATAAAGTATTCAAACTATAAGAGGTTGGTTTGTTGAAAAATTATTTGGTGCGAGTTCCCAGCTACTAATTAATACTACACTTACCTGCGAAATAAATACTATGTGCTTAGCTTGAACACGTAATACAGGCATTGTTAATTGTTACTTGTAGTGTTATTTTGTTTCAAATTCCAACCTAGAAGGCTTTACCTTAATTGAGAGGTATAAATTTTTCGCATGAATAATTTCAAAAAATTAAAGTAATTAAATATATTCTGCTACCCCCTATTCTCACGAAAGTTAAAATGAGGTCTCGAAAATAACTTACCCAGTGTCCTCTGTTACAGGACAGCCAGTGGGGTCATCTTCAATCATAGACACATCGAAAACATCACCAGAATCTTCATTTTCTTCCATAAGTTTCGAACTTTCTTCTTTTTCATTCCAATGCACATGTCTTGTTCCAGCCTCACAAGAATTGCTCTGCATCACGTCTTTCTGTGGTACGCCTGTTTCCTGCTCATCGCATGGCAGAGGATTTTCCTCTTCATCATCAAGCCTTCGTTTCTTCTCAACATTCATGTCCTTCTGACACCCCTCCAACTCCGCGTGCAACAAGAGATTGCTTATATTCTTGCCGCCTCTCTTGCGCTTAGGAGGCAATATGGGCGAGCACTGGGCCCCTGTGACGTAATCTTCGTCTCCATCCTCGTCAGAAACTTCGATGTCAGACGGCAGGCCGAGAAGGTCCTCGACATAATCGACGCGTTGTTTCCTCACGCGACCACTACGACGCAAAGGCGCCATGTCATCGACCGGTGAGCTGCTCCGACTGGTGACTTTCCTATTCTCTTCTACGTCGTCGTCGTCCTCACTGAATTTCGCTTTCTTATCCTTGCGAGGTTTCTTTACCCTAGCAGCTTTTTCGGTCGGTGTTGAATGACTTCCACTCGTTCTTGAAACCTCGACATGCTTACCATCAAGTGCAGTGTTACTCTCATGGTGAACTGAGGAGCCTGAATTGCTGAGGGTTTCGTCGTTAAGATCACATGTTGTTTCCACTTTAAGAAAATCTGTACAATGATTATTTGCAGATGAAGCGTTGGAGGATACTTCCTGCTGGCAGCGATCCTGACTGTGGGCAGAGCCAGGGGACGCACTGACATCAGCTTCTGTCGCAGGGTTGGGGCGCTTCTTTGGACGGCCTGAAGTAGATCCTATGTTCATAAAATACGTTTAAATGAAGTAGATCCTATGTTCATAAAATACGTTTAAATGAAGTAGACCCTATGTTCATAAAATACGTTTAAATGAAGTAGACCCTATGTTCATAAAATACGTTTAAATGAAGTAGACCCTATGTTCATAAAATACGTTTAAATGAAGTAGATCCTATGTTCATAAAATACGTTTAAATGAAGTAGACCCTATGTTCATAAAATATGTGTTTAAATGACGCAAACACAGAGTGAGGCAACATAACTTCGTTTTCTATTAAATGCGTCTTGCTTTAAAAATGGAAGTTATGTTGCCGCACTCTGTACTACATTATTAAATAAAAACGGATAAGGACAATCAATAGATGAATGACTGCTAAAAATGAACGCATAAAATTAAAGTATTCTTTGTACTGAAGAAATAGTTTTACTCAAAAAGCATATTGACTTAAAAATCATTTGAGAAAAGCTTTCAACCAAATAAATTTTTTAATCTTCAAAATATTAAAAATAAAAATAGAATTTCTCATGAACTAAACAAAAATTACGAGTTGGTCACAGATATGAAAGTCCATACATAAAAAGTTTCTTCGATCAATCAATATTTAAGAAATTGACACGGAACTATGATAAGGAAAATACGAATACGTATATTTCACTGGTCTTGGATAAATTTTCAGCGAGCAACCAAATGTATTTTAAGAAAATCCCACCACCCACAGACATTTTCAAAATTTTTCCTTTTTTAAATTTATAATTTAATACTTAGGATAGTAGAATTATGATAGCTGTATTGAACTTATAATACTTCAAATGTAGAAAACATTTCATCAACTAAAACTATTTTCAATTATCATGATACAGCTCAAAGTTTTGCGGAGCTCTGTACATAAGGCGAGTTTGATAAGTGAGTTAGGTTTCATCAGATTTGTCTTACAAATGTCATGAGTTAACGCACACACTTGACATGCCTGCGTAAGATTTTACAACAACACCTCATAACTGAAGTTTGTTAGCAGCTTATGAAATGCCCACACCTTGTAGTCTTACAGATATTCCCTAACCAGTTGGTTAGGGAACACGACATCTGTACATGTCTACGACATCTATACATGTCTACCACACGACATCTGTACTCGATTTTGAAAACATACACACCTCGTGGTTTCTTAACGGCGTTCGCTTGCTTTTCAGCCTTCCTCAACACTTTCTTCCGCACTTTATCCTCCAGTTTAAGCTTCTTTTTCTGGTCCCGCTCGAGCATTTTGGCACGCTGGACTTGGAGTTGCAGAGTCTTCTTGCGCATCAAAACAGCACTGCGTTCTGCGGCCTTTACTTTGGCTCGCTCAGCATCAGCATCGAACACTGGACACAAATTAGCGAGATTACTAGTTGAGGTAGATGCTCGCTAGCTTCGATTAACAAAGTTTCTTCCATGAATAGAAACATTACCTAAATGCATTAACACGTACCACAGATAGACAGATGCACGAATTTTGATACCTTATGCTCATGAACTGCTCATAGTTCGAGTGTTCATTTGAAGTATTAATCCTTTTAACATGGTGTCGAATTTTTTAAACTGATTAAAGTAATTTATCAATATTGGCGCCCGCAATGTCTCACAATGATAGATACAGTATGCATAAAACCACAAAAGATACCATATTGACTATATAACAGATATGCCATATTAAAACTAAAGTAGAACACGGTAAATAAAATTCGAAAAGATTCACGTTAAACTCGACTAACTAATTATGAATTACGAATTTATACACATGATGAAACAGAAAACTTAATTTGCCTCAACTACTTTTACAAATTTACCGATCACAATTAATTTTACCAACAAGCGACCAATCAAATTATAAAAATGCTATTGACCACCAATATACAGCCCATGTTTCAACAGAATTTTTTCTCACAAGAAACACTATCGAGAAAGTTAAATAAAGTACAACGTCCCTGTTCTGCTTTATTTCTTAACTTTTCCGATAGTATTTTTTGTGAAAAATAATTCTGTTGAAACATGGACAGTATCTTGCTTTTAAAGAGCATTTGTTTCACTATAACACTTACCTGGTTCAGATTCAAATACAGATAAGTCATATTGCAACGAATCCGACACAGCGGCATCAATCAGCACTTTGTTAACTTTCTCTTCTCTCTTGAATTTCATCTTGAGCTCTTCTCTAGTGCGCCACTTCTTGAAGAAAACCTCTTGCATGAGAGAAAAATCAGTTCCAACAGTGGAGAGGGCCTTGTAGAAGTAAGCAATTTCACTGGCTGTCCAGTCTGACGTCCTTTTTCGCTTCTTAGTGAAACATTTACGGGTTTCTTCAGACTCTTGTATGACTTCAGATGACAGAGCATCAAGGCGTTCCTTGTCAACAGTCGTTTTGATCAATATGCTCTCTTGGTCAATGATAAGCTCACCGTCTGGACCGATTTTGAGTCGTGGTGCTAGAAAATCACAATCTCTCGAGTTTTCATCCTGGTCGTCTTGAACAGACAACGCATCATCGGCAGATGCAGCAGCACCTTCTGACGCTTTGCTGGTTGATGTCACAGAACCAACAGAGTCAATGGAACGCAGACTCCTTTTATCATCCTGGTCATTCTTGGATTCACAAGGAGCAACATCATCAACGGATTCCTCCTCAGCACATTGCTCGGCTCTTCCTGCATTACTATCCTGGCTTTTACGTCGTCTTGAAGAGGTGTTGGTTTCTCTCCCAGGCATTGGGCTGTTTGCAGGATTAAAATAAATTAAGTCAAACATGGTCATGTGACTCTCCAGAGCTCCTTCATTAAGCTTGTTGCGAAATTTTTGTTTACGTTCCAGAAAGATACGATTCTCCTCTGATATATCCATTGAACTCAGAGATGTAGCATCACTGTCTCTGCTTGATCTTACAACATCAAAATTTTCTTTATTAGCTTTGTCAAGAGATGCAACATTTTCAGCTGATAAAGTGGCAATTGACCTTGTATTGGTTTGAGTAAATGGCACTCCAGTTTTTTCTTTAATAGAAGCTTCTTTAGCAGGTACATGCAAGACTCTATTATTACTCATGTCTTCTGAAACTACTTCCACATCCTCAGGGATGCATGAAGTTTCCACTGCCAATGCTTCTTTTGATGTGGCACTAGAAGTTTTTGATGCACTCTTACTTGCACCACTGTTTGCATTACGCCTTTTGAGGTTTAAGTTAGGTTTAATTTTTTTGCTAGACCAGGCTCCACTAATCTTTGGTTTTGATTTTTCTGGCTCTCTCTTATTGTTCCTTTCAGTTGGTTTGTCATTGGAAATAACATTTGACTCTTTAGATGATTTAGTAGGTGATGGTTCAACAGACAAAGCTGGTGATGAACAAGTAATTGAACTTCCTTTGTCTAAAACCATTGACAAAGGACTTGAATTTTTATCAGCAACATTAGTTTCTTTCAAGACAGAAACTGATGAGACCAATGGTGTTGATGCAAATGATTCAGAAACATTTTTGTTAGTAGTTTCAATACTAACATTTTTATGAATGGAGTCAACAGTAACATCTAATAGACCATTATTACATGGAGCACTAAGTTCTTTTGAATTAGGTTTAGAATTAATTGAGGTATCAGCATTGGTAGAAAATGTTTTAGTAGAAGAGAGAGAATATGTTTCTTCTAAAGAAGATGAAGTAACTGCAGAAGATGAGCTAATGACTGCAGATGAACTAAAAGGTGCATTAGTTGTAGTTGAAGCTTGAGTAGCAGTAGTACTTATGGATGAGACACTTGAAGATGGTGGAATACTGTCTGATAATGCATTTGAAGTTTTATCTAAGGGTAAGGGTACAGAATCTTGAGACCCCTTAGAAATTTCTTGAGATGGTATACTGGAGATGACATCAGAGAACACTTCATGAGTCCCACTCGTACATTCTGCCTCAGGTCCAGATGCAGGGTTGGCTGCCTTTGTTTTGGGTGCAGCCACTTTTGGTGCAAACTTCAATTTCATTCGCCGCATTATGTCAATTTAAATTTATACTTCACAAAATTCATTTAACTTCATATCATAAATATTCCTGCAGTAAAAAAACATTGAAATTGACAATAAAACTTTTAATATCACACCACTTGCTAATCCTGGTTAATGTCACATAAATTGAAGCATTTCAGAATAAACATACTATACAACAGTCAATAAAATTTTCATACCTCTGAGAGAACATCATGTCTCTTTTTACCACAAGCAAATAAGTATTAAACCAGCACTCAAATCTAGATATACAGGAAGTCTATTAACTTATCACAGATTAGATACATAAACAGTTTCATTTGGGTTGCTTTTCCTTTTTTTAACATCTTGAATTTGGTTTTATTCTCCATAAAACCCTCACCTCAACAGGTTGCACATGCTTTGAGAGATTATACCATTTGCATGTACAATATAATATATTTAAGAAAGTAAAAACAACTTAATCTGTCCAAAAATTAATAGGACATGTACTCTTATATACAGGGTTCAACTAACTTTCCTTATCAACAAAATTATCACAGTACAACTGATTAGTGATGTACTTTTAAGGTCATACAACCTCAAAATTTCTTCAAGTCTTTTTGCATCATTCACCACACCCACCAGAGAGAGGAAGCAGAAAGATCTAGAAGAAATGAAAAGGCAAAACAAGTGAAAAAAATAAACAAAGACACTTGTGTAAAAAGTCAGTTACATGGTAAGTTGGCCTCTTAAAATATAGAAGGGAAAGATGAGGTCCAATAACTAAATCAACACCAAATCTCTATTATATGTACAATTGGTCTTGCTTTGAGTAGCTAGAAATACCCTCAAGAAGAGCCAAGTTCTGAGCTACACTACCAAGGACATCAACACTTGTGCCATTCTTCTTTAAATAGAACTCAGGTATTTTGATTAACATCCCTTTGAATGCTAGTAGCCAGTATACAGGTGGCTGGTATGCACATAGCTAAAAGTAGCTGATAGATAATAACATGCAATACAAATCTCTTGGGAACCATGTATACTCTTACATTATCTGCAAATTTTTCTTTTTTCAGACCACATCTTATATCTTTCACCCCTATAACATATTTTGAGTCCATAACATTTGATGATTGAAAAGCATTAGTACATCACATAATAGAATTCAAATCCAAAACTAGAATCATATGGGCTGATGACCCTTTAATATGTACTAAAAATTTATTTCACATTTAAATAAATTAATGTAGAAATAAATATCAACACATTACCAAAATCTAGTGGAGTTTGTTTTTAAAGTTTAGAAATGTTGATAAGGAGAATATACTTCCATCTCTTGCCCAATGCAGGTAGTCTTATCTTATATATAGTCAAGCCCCACATTTTACATAAAAGGTTACTAACAACTGGATAAAAAACTTTACACTTATCAAGATTGAATTAAAGTCTGAGTATTTAGCAATAGAAAAAGATATACTTGATCCAATCAAAAGGTATGCAAATGGCAATGAAATTTTCTCACACACCCAGTAAACATAAAAAATAACAATAAAAATATCTGGAAAATACAAAATTTAAAAATATCTCGAAAAAATTTAACAGTAATCTTTGCCTTACCAAATACTATTCTACACTAAATTAAGTCTGAGAATAGTAGTGCACAGTGATATACAGGAATGATTAGAAAATAAGACACATCAAAATAATACATCCTGTCCAACAATTATCATAAAAATAAAACTTAAATAAAATCAAGATACTCTGTGGTCGATTTTGAACATTGTTTTTTAATGACGAAATTTTACTATATTTCGGCACGGTTGTGAATCAGCCAGTCGTGATTACCACCAACCGGTTACAATGTCTTCCTTTGCTCTGTAGCCACTGTTGTACTCCTCCTGCAATCCATTTATTTATTGCTAGAACATTACTGAAATAAGAATCAAATAAAACACACGTTTTACCCTTCTACTATTAATACTTTCGTCACATGTTCACAACTAGATTGCAAATAAGCCAGAACTACGCCGACGTCCGCAGCCGCAGTCCGGCATGTGTGATTCTCCTCACTGCGGAATAGCTCACCACCGATCGAGACACTAGCCAATAGCATGCAAAGTTGATGAAGGTCTCGTCAACTTTCTGTACCACGTCAGTTTTAATCAGGATTTTTTTAAATATATACAGAACTTGGTGCATGGTGAAGCATCACAGTATTAAAGTGACCAGCATCCTTGCGTGCGAAGTGGGAGACGAGTGGAAATCCTGTAGTAGGTCTGTAGGGTTGCTAAATATTCACGATATTATTATTATTATTAAATATTCACTATGAATATTATTAAAATATTCACGATATTCCAGTTCGCAGCACAAAGGACTGGGATTTCGCTTGGATCATCACTATTATTTTTAAAACCATATCGATAAACATCAATACTATTCTTAATTAAAAATTTGAAAATATTATGCATCTGCATTATATACTCCATTAGAAATGAAGTTTTTTTCAAAACTTAACACATGTTGTAACATTACTTTAGGGTAACTGATTTATAATATTTAGGGTAACGTTTGTTTTACCCCAGGATACACCAATCAAAACATTTTGCTTTAGCTAGCTGCTAGCTCATTGTAGGATTGCGTTGATGAGAGTGAGGTATGAATGATTAGATCTTCGATTATCACGCTCGTCTAGTGAAATAATCAATTGAAGGAAATAAAATCAAAAACTTCATCAAACTACATACTAAAATGTCATTCACTTTGCTGTTGTGTGTAATTATTAGATTTAGCGTACTGAAACAAGTTTAAATACGAAGTTATTTGCATCGACAAGCCTCCATCCGTGTTGATGTTTTGTGGATATTTTTGTCATATATTATAATTAGTAAGCACTTTAATTTTCCATCGTAGAACTACTTGCATTTAATCAAGTGTAAAGTTGTTTAGTGCTATAATGCATGTGCCTTGTTTTATGTAATTTTATTACGAATGTTTCATCTTTAATGGTAAAGTTACTTGCTAATTAATATATTCATACTCTGTAGTATTTCATCATGACTAAAAGTGGTTATCAGTTTTCTCACTGAAACCTAAGCAATTCTGAATTTGGGTTAAGAAAAATAAAATACACATATATGGATATGTTTGATGCATGGAAATGAAGCATATACTTTACTTGAAGTTGAATTTGTTTCAAGTTTTATGGTTATGCATATTATGTTCATAATCAAAGTTCAACTAGAAGTGAGGCTTTAGAATTTAGATTTATGTACTGGCAGTGAGACAGAACATTTTTCAAATAAGGTTTGAATTTGATGTGTATCTCATCTTTCAATTGCTATATTGATCTGTCACCAATCCTGTAATACTATAATCCATCCACTAAAATCCATCCGCTGATTGCAATGTATAGTAGTAAACAGACTATGATCAACACATCTGCAAGATTTTCTTGTGGCTTCCTTGTTTCTAAGCTTGTTTCTAGTTTCCAAAATTAGATAGACTTAGACTTAGACTTAGATCGAGGGCCAGCGTTTGGCTGGGGCCTTTGTAACGGCCTTCAATTCCCTCCAATACACACGCACATACAACAGGATGGCATCCCAGAGTTTTTCTCCTGTGAACCAGGGTCATCCAAACTAATTCCTCTGGGGCCACCCTGAGCCATTCCATGCAAATGAACCATTCAATTTAGGGCATCACTGGAAGATGATGATAATAAGAAGCACTGCTACTTTATTTGAAACATGTAGAAGAATGTCCAGTGTCAACATTTTCTGTGGATGGATTTTAGTATTACAAAGCATCAGTGCATCATTATAAATAAAGTTGCTGGTTTATGTACATTGGAGCAAGGCTAAAATACTTCTCAAGTATGATTCACATATGAAAACTAATCGTGTAGGATTCATAAAATTTATAATTATATCAAAGCTATAAAAAACTTGCTTAGGGTTAGGTTTTCATGAGAACCTGGATATTAATTGTACTGTGAGCTTATTGCAGAGAGGATATGATCCATCTTGGTTGTACACTGTCATATAGCATGCAAAAGTTTTAGGTTTTATTAAGCTAATCAGGATGCTGGTACTTGATTGTTACTTTATTTGCTTTCACTTACCATGAGATAATGAAATAGAAACTTAAATAAAGGTAAATTTATGGGTATGTACCTTATCAAATAGGCTTTAGATTTATTTCTTTTATGTAATCAATAATCCCAAGAATAGTAGCAAGGCATTCTATTATTTAATTTGATTAGCCTTTTATTTTCCATATTTAGTTTTTGTGTGATTAAAAAATAAAATTTTCCCATGAAAATTTTAGGTTATCTAGTTAGTAGCTATCATGGACACCTTATGAAATTAATGTCCCATAGTTATTTTAAGAATCTCAAGTTTCTAGATAGATGATAAGAGACCAGTAATTGATCATTTTATTTTGTGCTTTTTTAATAAAAAATAATTAACTTAAAATGTTTTGAACAAATATTATTCCCTAAGTAAATTCAAACATATTGTAGGTTTAAATGTTTTATGTAGTCTCATAACATGTTAAAAATTAAGAATAAATATTCTGTTACCAGATTTCTTCTTCTTTGTTTAATTATTGTAGAAAGAAGATTTTTCATCAATTGTATGCTGATATTTGGTTAGAGAAGCTTGGTAGGATTTTACTTTGCTTGTCTTCTCAAATGAGAGATCAGTCTGCTGTCAAACTATGAAAATATTATCATAATAAAGCATTCTTGCTTTTTTGATGACATGTTTATCAACTTCATTTTTTTCACTTTTGAGATTCTCTTTGCATAGCAGTGATTAATCCAATTATTATCTAATTTTTTGTTATTTTCTTTCTTAAGTGTCACTTGTTTTGATATTAAAATTGTTCATTTACTTGTGTTGTAGGGCACAAGAATAAATAAAAAATATTTCTGAGATTTTAAATTTTGGTTTAGAGCTTTTGCATTACATGTTTGTACTCTTATAGAACGTGATCACTTTCTGGGGTGCTATTTTGTATTTGTCTGGTTTTTATTTTCAGGCCATGGCAAAATATGAGCATTAAGAGCATGAACACCAAGGATCATTGCTGGAAATTTATCCTTGAATCAGACACTGCATTGTTGATACTTTGGTGATGAAGAATAACTTGTGGAAATTTGGTTATTTCCTACTCGATTAACACATTGGTATCCATGAAAAGTAATTTCATCACCTACATTGTGTATGGTATTGCTTGAACAGGATCAATTCAGTGACTTCCTGGAACTTCTTTGTGATCAACTTGCGAACTAATTCTTCCCACTATTTTAAAGATGCTCTAAATTATTTGGGAATGACGATCATGTTTCTGTAAGTTGAACCAGACATCAATTTTCATTGTGCATGCGCTTGTGGAAATTTTCGAGTTCATGAAGAAATTTTGAACGTGGATACGGTTTTCGAAGAGAAAAATAGTACTTTGAATTGTATTCAGAAGTCTCTTAAATATTATCAAAATGCCAAACGTGTCTTCAAAACTCGTGTCAAGCGCCAGCAAAACGCTGGGGTTGTCAGAAAGGACGTTCTCGCGTGGTGCTGTGGCCGCCATCTGCGCCGTGTATTTCTACACAACAGTTTATCCTAAAGTGAAACACCTCATTTATGCCCCGCCCAAACCACCGACTGCTAAAAATGAAAGCGATGTGTCAACATCCTCCGCGCAGAAAAGCGGTGATTCCAGGAAAAAGGGTCCGGCTGTGAATAAAGAGTTCTTGAAGCAGCTTCGGCACCTCATCAAAATCATCATCCCGAGTGCGTTGTCCAAAGAAGCTGGAATTCTTTACTTGCACACCGCTTCTCTCATCGCACGAACTTTCCTGTCAATCTACGTTGCTAAGCTGGAAGGGCGGGTTGTGAAGTACATCGTTCGCAAAGACGTTTCAAAATTTGCTCTCATGATGACACAATGGATCACCATCGCCATCCCCGCCACTTTCATTAATTCCATGATTCGGTTTTTGGAAAGTTGCTTAGCTATGTCTTTCCGCACACGGCTCGTCAAGTATTCCTACGATCTGTACTTCAAGAATCAATGTTACTATAGAATATCAAACTTGGACGGCCGCATCGAAAACGCTGACCATTGTCTCACGGATGACATCCAGGCGTTCACGTCCAGCATAGCTCACCTGTACTCGCATATAACAAAACCCATTCTGGATGCTCTTCTCATCACGATTTCTTTGGCCCAGCTAGCAAAGCAGAGAAGTGGTGCCATGATTCCAGGTAAGTCAACCTTGTTTGTTATTTCACAGGAATTATTTTAATTCTACGAGAAATTTTTGGAGCTCCTCTTTCATGAAAATGTGATAGGGATTCCAGAGTGGATTTGTTGCATTGAAAACATGATAAATTACATGCTTGGAGTTCACAGTGTTGCTACGAGTTACTGTTCCTACGAGTTACTGTTCCTAGTGTTGAGAGTAGGAGAAGGACGTGATGCTCCCTGGTTGTCTGAGGTGTGGGTCCGCCTTTTCGACCGTAAATTAGAGTACAGAAAGTTCATAATGCTCACAATTCGAACGCTGGATATAGTTTTATTTATCTTGATAGTAGAATTCAGTACCGAACCAAATGAATTTTTTTATTAAAAGGGTTAGTGCCAAGTTCAAATCACCATGAAATACGTCACTCAGATTTGGTTTCACTTTCAGCATTTTGTTAGGTGTGAGATTTGCAGTGCCTTTGAATGGTCAAAGTTTATTATTAGGTTAAATTTTGCGTGTGCATGCTTTTCATTTCATTTTATGTTGGAGTCTTGTTGATTTTTTAGAATGTTTTCGAATCCTCTCTATTAACTCTTTAAATGTTTGTCAAATTACCTGTCTTGCTTGTCAAATGTACTCTGCTGTTTGCTTTTATCATTGTCATATCTGGACACCATATAACCTTTTCACGACCAAATTATTTTCATACTGATCAAAATAACGCGTAAATTACCATTTATCTTTGCTAACCTCTATGTAATTTTGAACGAAACATTTAGAATATGAGACTAAAGGGAATGAGTTTTAAAGTTTGTTTGGGACAGATTAACCCAACGGTAGTGAAAGGATTAAAGCTGTATGTAGACGGTGGTATAACTAATAACTGAAGCTGTACACACGTATGCAGTTAAACTCGTGTGGATATGAATTTTAGGCGTGTTAACCTATTGTGCAAAAATCAGCCGAGAAATGCGGTGCTTCATTTCACACTTGAAATCGATAACATGAAGAATTTCTAACAGCAATCAAATGACGGTAAGTGTCGGCAGCGGCAAAATTCCATTTATGAGGTCTTGAAACCCATTTTATGGATGTTTCCACGCCATGTTGGAACCATATTTAATAATATACCTTGTAAAGAGCAGGCTCTTAACCCTTTAGCGACCAAGTGGACTATTCGGTCGCCTTTCACGGTCTTTGGGAGAATTGTTCTAATAATTAAAGCAATATGAGGTTGCTACTAGGTTTGAACGCTTCGGCATGTTACAGCGTCGTTCTTTTGGCTGCCTGGCTCTCAGCGTGCTTCATTGCATCAGTGTACAGACGGTCTTTGTGAGCTTAAATGTAGAAACTAGAAAAATAAATTGGTCGCTAAAGGGTTAAGTTAGTATTACAGTCTAGAGTTCAACTGGCGTCAACAGACGAGTCTGGTCACTGTAGTAGAAATATTGGTCGGAAATGGGGCATTAGATGATACCCGTACTTGAAGATTATGAGCTTCACTATCTGCAGTTTTAGACAGTATTTGTGTGAAATATACTGTGTGTGTTATAAGTAATGGATTGATGGTCAACGTGTCGGCCATATTGGTGGGATTTCTCAAGATAGAGTCAACCATTGATATTCACATGTTTCGCTTTGTGTTAATTTGGATTAAATAGAATATGGCAACAGAAACGAGCCGTTTGGTTCATTCTTGGATTAGGTATCAATCATGCACATGCCCGTCAATTATACATACATATTCCAATCACGTGCGCACACCTTAATCAGTTACGAGTATTTCAGCTTCATAGTCGTGTGGGTCATCCTAGACCATGTCCCAACAAGTAGCTGTGACCTTCCGTCTTGAATAAATTTTACTATTTAGTCTTAGTTGTGAACTATTTCGGTGCGAATGATTTTGCTGTATTGTGCTGGGATAATCTAGTGTGTGAAGGTGCTGCATGACAACTCAGTTATCAGTCCGTTAAGCATATTGATCGATCACTTGTGCTGGTTGAACGATTTTTGTGAGAGAGGCAGTAGAAGCGAGTAGGTGTATGCATTTACCGGAGTGAAGCCAAACATCGGTAACGAGAGAATTTCAGAAGGAAGAGAACTCTTGATTTAATAAGGCATTTCGGATAAAATAGCTACCTTTCTCATTTGGGAAGAATACCAGAGTATATTGTTAATTTGTTGTATAGTATTGTTTGTCATTTCTTATGATAGAGAAACTGAACGTGGCATGACGTTATGCATTAAACAACTCCTCCTAGAGTTTGTTTGTCAAGATCTACTCTGCTTTTTAATTTTTGAGAATAACTATGAAATTGAAGTGTTGCAATAAAATAGAAATGTTGCAATAAAAATAGTTCTCTTTCGTTTACATAAAGAAGAGTTTTTGTAAAAAAAACTATGAACCTGGTGTGAGATATGTATTCGAGTTCTTTGTGGGCTTGGCTTATTTTATTTACGGATAAAATTTCTTGCAAGTTGAAGTAGTTCTTTTCCTGCCGATACGTGACTTGTTCTTAATTCAGGGAAAAAGTTGGGCAGTAACTAGGAATTAAGAGGAGCAACAAAGACTTTACATGAGTTGAAAAATACGATGTTCTATGAATAGAGATGTTAGAATCAATGTGGCGTGGAATAAGAGGGTTGAAATGAAATATTTTTAATACTGAAAGCCTAGTTTGGCCGGAAATTAAGATATAGACGTTGAACTAGTGCAACATTACCCTGCTAACCTTCACTGCGATGTGGCCGTGGCTCGTCCATACGGTCACTTCAGACAGTGCAGTGCCTTCAGCTGTTTGCAGAACTGATATGTGGACAGTGACTATCATAGATAAATAAAAAACCCATGTGTCTACTTGTATTGACAGATGCAATTAGGAAACACTTCGCGTGAGCTAATTCAGTCAACAGTGACTGTGAAAATTCAACCTACCAGAAGCAGATAACTGGACACTGACGATTAACAGGTTAAAGTGTCTATTGGGTGACTGGGGTGGAGCGTACATTCAGAAGCTCAATCGAAGTGTTGAGAAAAAGTATGATTGTGAAGGAGGGATTATTCACAGGCTCGTTTAGTGTGTAGGTTTAGGAAAAAAGAATCATTGATGGGAACATTTTGAACGTGTAGGAGACTAGATGAATAGAGGCACTCTATGCCGACACAGGAAAAGTGTATAATTGAAGTTCAGATTTCGGTTGGACTAGACAATAATTTCTTATGTATTCCGACTCCCTAGATTTAATAAATCTCCAACATCAAGGCATTCAAAATGGTTACAACACTTATAAATCTCAACGCTAATTTATTCCTACAACTCTCTGAATTATCATGTTGTGTTTTCGTATTTCCAAGTTTATTAATCGTTCTCAAAGATTAGGGATTGTGTGGAGATGTCATTTCTATTGTTTATTCTTATTGTTTGCCACATTTCCGCTCCAAGTTTACGCAGCGCGTTGAACCACATGAAAATATTCTGGTATGATTTTGTTCTCGCACTTGACTCATAACTCATCATCCCCTATTCAGGAACGCCAATTCTCGAACTTATACACTTGAATGTTTCTAATACCTCATCGCTTTATGACCTCCGTGTTACATATAGTCAGTTATCTGTTCGTCAGTTTCTCTTCTTCACAATTCCACCTTTTCTTGGCGTGTTATAAGCAAGTTCTCACTGTCAATTACTCCTGCAATTTCCAAACCCTTTATAAAACTAGCTGTACTCTTAACAAGAATTATCGTACCAGTAACTCTGTACAACATAAGTGTGAAATAGTCATGATGTCTCTCAACCCTCTGCCTCTATTCTACCTGCTCTAGAGCTCATCATAACTGCCTCTATTCTACCTGCTCTAGAGCTCATCATAACTGCCTCTATTCTACCTGCTCTGGAGCTCATCATAGCTGCCTCTGTTCTACCTGCTCTAGAGCTCATCATAACTGCCTCTGTTCTACCTGCTCTAGAGCTCATCATAACAGTTCCTGTTCCGGCACTTGCTCAACTATTCACGTGAGAATTCGCAATTGCATTTAGCAGCCCTCCATTGTCATCATACGAACACAGCATCTTTATCTCGATCTAAACACTTCTCAACATCAGATGAAAATTCACTGTACGTATTTCCTGTATCATACCGATAGTTTATGGGTTTTCATTATTCTTATCGGTGTTTTTCTATGAATTTTACTGACAAATACAACACAATAAAGTATTTTATTAGGTTAGCTTGTCTCTTATTGTTTTGCGCGTGTGTCACTACACCAACCAGTGACAGGCTTTACATGTCACATAACATTCCCCAAGCACTGCAGCCACTCTTACTTCATCACACCACTCTTACTTCATCACACCACTCTTACTTCATCACACCACTCTTACTTCATCACACCACTCTTACTTCATCACACCACTCTTACTTCATCACACCACTCTTACTTCATCACACCACTCTTACTTCATCACACCACTCTTACTCCGTCACACCACTCTTACTCCGTCACACCACTCTTACTCCGTCACACCACTCCCACTCCGTCACACCACTCC
>VCRD01000825.1:0-11127 GCA_006783055.1 Trinorchestia longiramus | reverse complement strand
CTGTGAGGTGTGCCCAGGGGGAGCAATGGAGCTGTGAGGTGTGCCCAGGAGGAGCACTGGAGCTGTGAGGTGTGCCCAGTGGAGAGCACTGGAGCTGTACCTGGGGAGTGTGCCTTCTAACTGCCCAAGAATCGATATGCTGATTTGCTTCGGCTTCATTTTAGAGTTTCCCGAAACAAATTGCATTCTACTGCCTAAAATATTCGTAGTGATGAATGTTTTCGTACGCTCAAAAGTGTTCAATACTTTATATCTTATATTTGTAATCTAAAACGAACATTTTTCAATTTGAAAATTATATTTTCAACTTCAAATTGAAAATCATTTTGGGCCATATTGATATTAATCTGCTGTATTTTGTGTCAGTGTATACATGTCATGTATTATACATAACACAACAGATCGCGGAAGTACTTTTTGATACAAGCACATTTTTCTTCGACCTGCGTGTGACTGCTACGAGGAAATCAGGAAAATCCACATGCCTCCACCTCAACTCTGGGGAATTAACTTCACCTCTGGTTAACATCACCTGAAGTTAAAGCTTCTGTTTGTATAATGGGGACGTTGCGGCCTGGGGATGTTGCGTCACTTTTTCTAGAACAGGATATTTTTTCCGTCTTGTTTATCTTGATTTACAAATTTTTAGTTTAAATTTGATTCGACTCGAGTGGGGATGGTTGCTTCAAGTGCGCTCGCTCTGAAGAAGCTGTGCCAGAATAACGAATACAAGTGATTTTCAAATTCTATTGAGAGCGTTTGTGGTGCACATTCTAGCGAGACTAGTTAACTTATGTTCTTTTCCTTCCTTCAACCTGGTAGGCATGGCTTGTGGAAGGGCATACATTTAAACATTTATGTGCGTGTCGACTTTGTCGACTGGTGAGCGAATCTGCTTGCGAGCGGGAAGACCAGGGTTCGAATCCCGCTGCCGACATGGTTGACGCGGCTAGAAATACGGCATGGGACTTGGGTAAACAACCGAATAATTATCGAAGTAATTATCCGACCCAAGAATGGGCCCGAAGGTTCGTTCCTATAGCCTCATTCTATTCTATTCTATTCTTGTTGCAGATGACAGCGGAGAGAAAGGAGTATCAGAGCGCACGGAGTACTTCACAACGACAAAGCAACTTCTCGTGAGCGGTGGTGACGCCATTGAGAGACTCATGACCTCGTATAAGGTACTGCAGTACTTCACATTCTCTGCGTTCGTTGAGCTTCACAGGAATAAAGTTAATTCGGTCTTACACGATGTCTTTCATTTGGTGCTTTCATTTCAATCCACAGAAAAGGGCTCAGTTGCTATCTGGTTCGCAGGCATAATAATTGAGGAAGGGTGAAAGGATTAAACGCACTGCTACTTTCTGATAATAATAATTTTATTTAAGAAAATAAACTGCATATACATAAGTGATTTTGATGCCTGTACCCAACTTCTGCAAATCTTCCAGATTTGATGGATTTTGAGTTCGGTTACTATGTATAACTCGTTAGAAGTAAGCCAAGTTAATTAAAAGTTCACTATCAGGGATGAAAAACTTATTATTACTTCATGATTAAAAAACAAGTTTTGGGGCCAAAAAAGGCTTGCACAGCACTGTATTTCTGATAGATTTGATTGGTTGCTGAAGAGAGCAACGTTGAAAAAGTAAAGTGACCTCATGCTTCCGGTTTGGTGGATTAACACGTTCCCTGCGATTGCCTAGCCGGTGCAAATCTTTACTTTGTACGCATAGTCCCTAGAAAGCTTTGAAAAAATTACAGAACCCAACCTGAGTGACCCACCGGTGGGTCACTTCGCAGGAAATGTGTTAAGGCGCTCGGTGTAATTGTAATCAGTTAATTTTTTTTCTTGTTGTGACGTTGCTTGTTACAGTGCTCCGACTATCTCATAAACTCATCCCTGCTCCTTATTTTTTGTTCCATTTTACCGACTAGAGAGAGTTGGGGTAGAAGAAAGAACATTGTATTTTAAAGTGCTGGTACTTCTCCTACGTTGGAATTAGGGTCCTTTTCCGTTAGTTGTTAGACTAATATTAAGTAGTCAAACTATGTAGATTATGGTATGGAACATGAATTTCGTTTACTTCGTGAATCTTCTTAATTTTCTGTTTGCTTCATAATAATTATACCCTTAATAATTACAGTTTATTTGGTAGAAAACTTTGACCGGCTAAAAACTCATTTTAAATGGCTTCACATGGTACTTTTTTGACTTTCCAAAAAGAAATCGTACAAGCACCTGTAAAAATACTTTATCCAAGATCATGTTAATTTTGGCCTTAAAATCCAATGATGTTCAAGTAGACCACATTCAATTTGCCAAATAAGGTGGCATGTTGATACCTCCTTTTATTTTTGTTCATGGTATGAGTCCTGTATAGTTATTATTCACAAACGATGGTTCCCCATTTTCAGGAAAAACATGGTACAGGGTGCGGTAACGTAACTTCTTTTTTCAAAGAAAGTTCCTTTCAAAAAAATAATTTATGTTGCCGCACCCTGTAGTGCCTTTGATCATGATACTTCAAATTACCAGCCCTACTTTCTTTGGTTTTTGACAGGAAATCGTTGAGCTCGCTGGCTTCACGTCGCGTGTGGGCAACATGCTTCAAGTCTTCGGAGATGTGCACAACTCCAAGTGAGAACTGGGTTTCGAAAAGATATGTTATATATATTTTTATATACTATTTTACAAAAGATAAAGATTTTTATATACAAAAGATACTATTTCAAAAATATTTGTTGCATATATTTTTCATTTTAGTTTACTGGTCCGCAGTCCGAAGCAACTTTTCATAGACGGATGAAGCCGTAGAAGCTAGGTGGTTGCGCGGTTCATTTCTGCTTTTGTTATCTACAGACTTAGAAGTAGAATTTTAAGTTCTTGTTTCTTTTATGAGGCAAAACGAAGCACATGAATAGTCGATTCCTTGTTAACATTATTTACTAGCGGATCAAGTGTATTTTGTACTGTAGCACCGGAGTTTTGGACAACCTGGATAGATTTTCACGTGCAATATTTTGTTTATAGAGACCCGTGCGATAACTTCACAAGGGAACCTTTCATAATATTTGTAGTTTCTTTCACTGGATATTGGTTTTAAGGTGTAATTCTTATACCACTAAACGGATTTCGTGTTTTTATACGAAGCCCTTGGGTTCGTTTTATGTGCCACTTATGTTGGTTAGTGATGGTAAAATAAGTCTGCGCGCTTTTTCCTACCAGAAACCATATTCTTTAAGAATTTGAGTAGGACGTTTTTTCCTTAAAACTGTATCGTCTTACATAAATTACACTACTATTTCTGCATTTACATTTGTACTATACTTTGAGGTACGAACGGCCGGCTCTGCAATTGGCCGCTGGCAGCGAGGAAAGAAGCACTCGATACTCTAGGTCAGCTCACCCCGGCCTCCTCTACAGCAGCACTGGCATGCCGCTCATCCGAGGTAACTCAAATCTTCTGGTGAAGTCTTGAGGGGAGCGTAGTCTTGTATTCGTACATTGATGATGCAGGCCTAGATAGAAAAAAGGTTCTCATAACGTATTGTGGCCTCATAGGCATATCTCTACAGAGAATTGGTAATTGTAGGTGTGTGGGAGTTGTAATTACAGTCCCTTGATATGTCGGTAGAATTGCGGTGTTATATATTTTTAGCAACGAGACTTGACTCATGTTGCGGTTGTGGTTTTATACCCTAATTTTTTGTCGTACTGTTCTGGTGCACTAGTGAGGCCTGCATCTCCTATGACTTCAATGCAACCATCAAAATTTCCATACCACTGTTCTCATTTTTTAAGCCTTTACATCTTGAGACATTTTGCTTGCCGCAATGAACAGACCTTATTAACTTAACCACCATCAGATACACACGGAACTTCTAAATGATTTCCTTCACCTTTAATGCTGATGAATCCCAAAATGAACGGATCTTTTTAATATAAATATCTTCTTTTGGCAGGCGTGGTGACAGAGAGCACGGATGGCAGCATCGTACTGGAGAGCGTACCTGTAGTGACGCCTGCGTGTGATGTTGTGGTGCCTTCCCTCACTCTCACCATCAGGCCTGGCATGCACCTCCTCATCGCTGGTCAGTTGCCCTCTAGCTTCTGTACCCTCTATCTTCTGTACCCTCTAGCTTCTGTACCCTCTAGCTTCTGTTCCCTCTAGCTTCCGTACCCTCTAGCTTCTGTTCCCTCTAGCTTCTGTACCCTCTAGCTTCTGTTCCCTCTAGCTTCTGTTCCCTCTAGCTTCTGTTCCCTCTAGCTTCTTTGCCCTCTAGCTTCTTTGCCCTCTAGCTTCTTTACCCTCTAACTTCTGTACCCTCTACCTTCTGTTCCCTCTAGCTTCTTTGCCCTCTTTCACTATGTTCAACTCTATTTACTCTCTTTTACTTCCTTAATCTTTTATCCTCTTTTACCCTCTTTTACTTCCTTAATCTTTCACCCTCTTTTACTTCTGTAATGTTTTGTTCTCTTTTACCCTTTTTATCTTATTACCCTTTTTTATCTTTTTACTATTTTACCTTTTTTCTCTTTTATCATTTCTTACCATCTTTCATCGTGTATTATCCGTTTTTATCCTCTTGTACCCTCTTTTATCCTCATGCATTATTTTTACCCTCTATTATATACAACTTTTTATTTTGTTTAGCATTTTTAGTTTATTTTATCTTCTTTTTTCTCATTAGATTACTTGTTTTTTCTTTCACCTTCCTCCGAAAATTTTCTTTGGTTAAGCGGTATTTCGTTCGTGTTTTACTATTGACAGTGAAGTATCATCCTTTGCTGTGACTGTCCATAACTGTTAACATTCTTCGTTAACACTCTTTTTATTTAATGAATTTTGTTCAGTCTTTTGAATGTCTCATACCCTTACTCGGTAGGTCTGAGTCTTCTCTAATGTTGCTCACATATTATTTACGGTGACGGCTGTGTTGAAATTCTAGTTTAGTTTCAAGATTTCCCGTTTATTTTCTCTGTTTAAGTGTTCTACATAAATTTTTCGTTTAACTTACCTTCAAGTTCTCTTTTCTTCATTTTTGAGTCGAACTGATATGTATATAATGGAAACGGTTTCAAAAATTTTCGTCGTTTCATCATCCTAGAATCGAAGTTATCTCAATGGACAAAATATTTATAGGATAAACTGCGTTTATATAATAGATAGAAATGTGAAGCCATTAATTTTATCCATGTTAGTGTGAGTCATCTATTAACTTCAATTGTGTCTCTTCTTCTGTTCTTATTTCAAATAGCTCAGGGTTCTGAACGGAACTAATTTATTTTAAACTGTTCACTCTTTTCTTATGAAAAGTCATTACTTGTAGACTTTGGATAAAAAAAATTAATTATAGGTATGGTGAGAACTTGGCCATAGTCTTAGCAGTTTATTTGAACTGAGTCTTAGTGATTATTTTTGGTGCAATTCTTTTGTGAGGATACTAGACAGTACACACTTAACTGAGAGATGTCATCCCGTAGGTCATTTATATTTTATTATATATTTTTCTACCATATTGCTTTTCTATGAATTCTGAATATAATGTAACCTGACGGTTCAAATTATTCATTTATTTCTCTATGACGTCAACATCAAAAACATTGCTTTTTGCAGGTCCCAACGGGTGCGGAAAGAGTTCGTTGTTCCGTATAATCAGCGGTTTGTGGCCAGTCTACGCGGGGCTACTGCAAAAGCCAGATATTTCAACCATGTTTTACATACCTCAGCGGTTAGTGTAACTGCCAGGCGCACCTTGTATTTTTATTTTACTTATCCATGTGTTGTAGAATGTACGCCTAAGGCTGACATGTATAAAAAATGCAACTGGGCATGTAAACTTAACTACAATTCATATGAGATTTGGTTACAGACGTGAAATTTACTCCCAATTAACCCTCTATCACGTGAAGCACGTCCACACTCCACAACAACATGACTGCTACTCAGCGGTAAGCGCCATTACGCCAATGACAATATTTTTGGGCTGTTACTTTTTGTACAACAGTAACATGTCTTCTGTCCGAGACAAGTGACATGACGTTCCTACTACCAATAATATAAACACAATTTGAATTATTTTCCATGTTCTTCGTGGATAACTATGGGTGTCTGTCAATAAAGGCTCACGACGTAGGACCGTTGTACAGTGTGAATTGCATTGCGGATCTTTCTTGTTGGTCACTTTATTGACGTGGCGGCGTGTGCCAGAGTATACTATTTTTATTGCATTCTTCTCCATATCTAAAGTTAATTCATAACTTATATGATAATCTTGGTATTCATTCACGTTCTTTTCGAATTCCATTATTTAATTTGTTGCTCTTTTATTAGTAGTCTTTATTGTGTTTGACCTGTGCTGGTCTGTGCAGCCCGTACATGTCTGTGGGATCTTTGAGGGACCAAGTCATCTACCCGGACAGCTTGTCCACCATGATGACCAAAGGGCGAACGGACAAAGACCTCATGAACATCTTGGGCATCGTGAACCTGCAGCACATCGTCGGCAGGGAGGGGGGATGGAACGCCAGGCAGGATTGGAAAGATGTACTGTCAGGAGGAGAGAAGCAAAGGATGGGCATGGCCAGGCTCTTCTACCATCAGTGAGGATGTGCTTCTGCCTTGTCTCTAGATTCTGATGTAAACTGAATAAAGAAGCCTATTTATTCATACTTGGACCCTTCACAGCATAATTGCTGAAAGTAGGACGAGCTTAGCTAGGTACTTGTACCATCATACAGAAATCATTCCTGAATTTTACATCCGTCAGGATTTTCATCATAAAGATATTTCTCTTCAACTGATTCCGTTTAATTTAAAGTTACTTTTATGTGTTTGCTAAATTTTGTTAAACCTAAGGGCTTTTTATATTATTCTGTGCACTTAGTGCTACAATTTTCTGTACTGCAAATTTTCTTGGTCGTATGTGCCACCAGTGTTATAATGCCAGTGACATCATAATCCCATGAACAGGACATGCCTGTAACATCATAATCCCATGAACAGGACATGCCTGTAACATCATAATCCCATGAACAGGACATGCCTGTAACATCATAATCCCATGAACAGGACATGCCAGTAACATCATAATCCCATGAACAGGACATGCCTGTAACATCATAATCCCATGAACAGGACATGCCTGTAACATCATAATCCCATGAACAGGACATGCCTGTAACATCATAATCCCATGAACAGGACATGCCTATAACATCATAATCCCATGAACAGGACATGCCTGTAACATCATAATCCCATGAACAGGACATGCCTGTAACATCATAATCCCATGAACAGGACATGCCAGTAACATCATAACCCCATGAACAGTACCAGTAACATCACAATACCAGTTACATTACAGTACCAGTAACATCACAATACCAGTTACATTACAGTACCAGTAACATTACAGTACCAGTTACATTACAATACCAGTTACATTACGGTGCCAGTAACATCACAGTACCAGTTACATTACAGTACCAGTTACATTACAGTACCAGTAACATCACAATACCAGTTACATTACAGTACCAGCAACAATACAGTACCAGCAACACCACAATACCCCAGTATCATAACAATACCAGTAGCACACTAAGACTGTATTGACTGTGCAGCCCTCAGTACGCGCTGCTGGACGAGTGCACGTCTGCGGTGAGCATAGACGTGGAGGGTCAGATGTACCAGGCGGTCAAGGATGCCGGTATCACTCTGCTCACCATCACCCACCGCCCCTCCCTCTGGTCAGCCTCTCTAGTGTCTCTTGTGTGTGTCTCTCTAGTGTCTCTTGTGTGTGTCTCTCTAGTGCCTCTTGTGTGTGTCTCTCTCTAGTGCCTCTTGTGTGTGTCTCTCTAGTGCCGCTTGTGTGTGTCTCTCTAGTGCCGCTTGTGTGTGTCTCTCTAGTGTCTCTTGTGTGTGTCTCTCTAGTGTCTTTTGTGTGTGTCTCTCTAGTGCCTCTTGTGTGTGTTCTATGATTGCCTCTTCGTAGAGGTATGCTTATTGTGCCTTCCAAGATAATAGAATTCACCCAAATTTGGTATGCGCGATTTTTTGGTACATTTCTCTATTTTTTGTACACGTGTTAAGTCACTGTACAATCCATTTTTAGTGTACATATGTATATATACATATATGTGAACAAATAAAACGAATTTTTATAAGCATGTTTATATTCTGCATGCTTCTGACGAGTTATGTTTCCGTTAAGGTATGGGTCCCCCCCTAAAAAAAATACACCACATAGTTGCTTTCAGTGGATGCAATTCACGCTCTTGCATTAGTCGAGACATTTCCCCCCAAAATAAGCAGTTAGGCTTGTTGAAGATTCACTCAAGTGAAAGTGGGACTCGTCACTGCGAAACCTTTTTCTTTTTGCGAAACCTTTTCGTCGGCTGCAAGTTTCTCCACAACCCAGTCAGCAAATTACCTCCGATTTTCATGATCAGGCTGAAGATGCTGCTAGAGTTTGACGTTTGTAGCACTCATTTGGAGAACTTTCAAGCGAATTCAATGTACTGAAGTGGTTGGGATGCCCAACTGCTGCAAACGTCGGCACTCAGAAAAATACTGTCTCGTACAACAATTTTTTGCTCAGTCCGACGAGAACGATTCAACCCAAGCAATTTGGTCGTTTCAACTGAATACGTTGTTTTCAACTTAATCATTAGTCTGTGAACTGCCCCCTTCATCTTTTGAGGTATAAAAGTAAATAGTTACACGTGCACTAATATTATACTTTCGTATGCTCATTGATAAAGGATGCACATATTTATTATGAAGCTTGTAGTGTAAAAATGCACATTTTGAGTAGGTACGCGTTCTAGTTCATTCAAATTAATTAATTGCTTTTCATCTAAGCACGTTTATTATTCCATATTATGCCAATTCATATCGTTGGAGAATTTATTTCACGCCCCTCTCAGCGCCGCGTGACACTCGTAGTGTTCTGTAGTGATCACATCTTGTGTTGTGTACAGGAAGTTCCATGACCACCTGCTGCAGTTCGACGGGGAGGGCGGCTGGAAGCTGTCCACTCTTGACTCTGCTAACGATGCTACAGCTGGGGAGCTGGTCAATGGCAGTTCGGTGGGTGATTTGGAGTGCGAGGTTACCTCGCATGTAGCGATAGTTTTGGTTCATTTCAGCTTGAAAAGAGAAGTGGAAACCTTTTTAAGACATCTCAAATTCACACCACTTTTAGTGACCTAGTTATTGTGGTACTTTGTGAGTAAAATATGAATTCGCTGCTGCATTTTCTGATCGAAGCAATCGCTAACCTCTCGACAGTACAGGAGCAAAAGTTTAGAATACAGGAACAGTAGTCTGAACGTTAGGCATGCGTAATACTCCAAGCAAAACGCTGACGCCCCCACAATTGCTTTTCGTGCGTTTTGGCATGTAATATAGATAGGACCAAGAACTGGAATTAGGAGCTTCTACTTCCAAAGAAACTTTTCCACATCTGGCTTTGCTTTTTAATCAAAGGGGGGAAATAACAAGGCTACCATTTAGTTTTTGTTTTTTTGGTTCATGGAAACAAAATGATTTTTAATAACTGTAAATACTACCACTAAAATATCCCCAGCTTGGTCGACTGGTGAGCGAATCTGCTTGCAAGCGGAAAGACCCGAGTTCGAATCCCGCTGCCGACATGGTTGACGCGGCTAGAAATACGGCATGGGACTTGGGTAAACAACCGAAAAATTATCGACCCAAGAATGGGCCAGAAGGTTCGTTCCTATAGCCTCATTCTATTCTATTCTAAATACACATATGGTGTTATTACAGGCTGAGTGCGTGAGCAGCGGCGACAGCAGCTTCGGAGAGGCTGAGAACCTCGTGACGGAGTCCAAAGACCTCATTGACTAGACCGGCTGTTCTGTGCTGTGTTGTGGCAACTTCTGCTGCCAGTTAGTGCTGAGGGTTGTGGCAACTACTGCTGCATGTTTACCAAAGGATGTCATACCTCCCTGTGTTTCTTGATGGAGTCGTAGGCACTCCCTGCAACAGTGCAGTAGACACGTACTGCCTGTAATACTTGAAGAAAGTACGTTTAATGGCTGCCATTTTATGGGGATTTTCAGCACCACAGTGCTATGAAATGTGTTCAGAGTTCAGCCTTCCAAGTGAAAATGTGAAGGCGAACCTTTCCCTTTGACATTTGAAGGTAAAGCAATGGCAGCAACAAAAGAAAAGTCCAAATGCTTAAGACAATGAATTTGTATTTTCGTTGTTTGTCGAAGTCTTCTGTATGTAGTTTCACGAATCTTTTTTTGAGCACAAATTTGTTCTTCCAAGTGTAATTTAAAACTCTGCTCTTAGCAAGGGTATTGCAACAGCTCTTGCACTCTCTCTTTCGACTGAATCAGTCCTGCCTTGTGCTACAGTGTTCTCGTTAAATGATTTTCCAAGGAAAGAAATACTGCCGAAGGATTTTTTCGGATGTGTTAGGGTTTTTTAAAAATATCTACTTAGCAGGGAAATAAAATTTATAAGATTCATTTTTCAGTGAAAATGGTTTTGTCTGATAGGGTTTTGGTAAGAATGTTCTTTTTTTGTTAAGTTTATCACTTGTAATCCTGATATTTCTTTCCGTTACTTCGTCTGGATATATTTTCTTGGTTTATTTACGAAGTTTATTTACGCTATTCACATGGTATTGGTGTTATTGAGCTCTTTCCTTCTTTATTTAACTTACTATTGATATGTCCGTGATGGTATACTGTTGCAAATTCCCTCTTTTTTTGTTCATCTTTTCACTCATATTTTCCTTTTTGCCATCCCAGTTCTTTCTCTCTTATTTTTCTTCTTTTTCTCTAATCTTCTTCTGCTTCTCTCTTGTTTCTCTTCTTTTTCGTCTCGTCCCTCTTCTTTTTCTCTTGTTCCTCTTCTTTTTCCCTCTTCTTTTTCCCCTCTTGTTCCTCTTCTTCCTCTTCTTTTTCCCTCTTGTTCCTGTTCTTTTTCCCTCTTGTTCCTCTTCTTTTTCCCTCTTGTTCCTCTTCTTTTTCCCTCTTCTTTTTCCCTCTTCTTTTTACTCTTCCTTTTCCCTCTTGTTCCTCTTCTTTTTCCCTCTTCTTTTCCCTCTTCTTTTCCCTCTTCTTTTCCCTCT